>JAFVLL020007234.1:0-11765 GCA_021397915.2 Tor tambroides | reverse complement strand
CTGATGAGACAAAAGTTGAACTTTTTGGAAGGTGTGTGTCCCGTTACATCTGGCGTAAAACCAACACAGGATTTCATAAAAAGAACATCATACCAGCAGTCAAACATGGTGGTGGTAGTGTGATGGTCTGGGGCTGCTTTGCAGCTTCAGGACCTGGACAACTTACCATAGTTGATGGAACCATGAATTCTGCACTCTATTAGAAAATCCTGAAGGAGAATATCCGGCCGTCAGTTTGTGACCTCAAGCTCAAGCGCACATGGGTTATGCAGCAGGACAATGACCCGAAACTCACCATCAAGTCCACCTCTGAATAGCTCAAGAAAAACTAAATTAAGGTTTTGGAGTGGCCAAGTCAAAGTCCGGGCTTAAATCCAATTGAGATGCTGTGGCATGACCTTAAACAGTCCATTCATGCTTGAAAACCCTCCAATGTGGCTGTATTAAAACAATTCTGCAAAGAGAAGTGGGCCAAAATTCATCCACAGCGATGTCAAAGATTCATTGCCAGTTATTGCAAATGCTTGCTTGCAGTTGTTGCTGCAAAGGGTGGCACAACCAGTTATTAGATTTAGGGGGCAGTTACTTTTTCACGCAGGGCCAGGCATCTTTTTTCCCTTAATAAATGAAATCATTATTTCAAAACTACATTTTGTATTTACTCGGGTTATCTTTGTGTAATATTAAAATTTGTTTGATAACCTGAATCTTTTAAGTGTGATAACTATGCAATAAATAAAAAAATAAAAAAACACGAAGGGGGCAAAAACCTTTTCACGGCACTGTATATAGGATACCCAGAACAAAGCTGCATTAGGTTCTATGTCTTCAGCAAGCACTCTGTGAAACATTGATTGTCTTATTTGGCGTTGTTTGTCCTGTAGGGCATAAAAGCAAACATTAGTTTTACTATAATGGCAAAAATGCAGTTTAGATCATGTCTGTTATCTGTGTGTGGTCTGTTTGGGAGAGGAGAATGCACATTCAACTCCCAAGGGGATTGACTGCACACATTGTAATCAGCTGCTGCTGAGAACACTCTGCTCCTGCCTGGCCCTCTTCGCAGAGAATGGTCAGATCCGTGCCCCTTGTGGTTTGGATCCTGTGCCTGCCAAGGCAGCATGGTGGCTCAGATTAATAGAGGTCACAAATGGAGATAGCAGACAAGTTGGAGAAGTGTCCATCCCTCTCTCAGATCTCACCTGCTGGTTCCAGTGCTTTTAATTGAGATTCGGAAGCCCACTCTGAGGTTTCTTCATCAGTGTTTGCTTTATCCAGCTCTTAGGAGATAGATGTTGTCAGCATCAAGGCAGCGAAGTCTGAGGATTTGCCACCTATCTCCCCTGCTTATGAGCTGGTGGAGGGTATCCTATATAGCATCTGTAGTACATTGTCATGTGCCACGGGGTGACATACTGTAGCACCAATCAGGATTGGAATTGTTGCAAACATGCTTCAGACGCAAGCACGCTGAGGAGTTCCTCATAGCATTGTTACTGGATGGTCAGTCTTGTTCCCTTTTCAGTGAACCATGGTTACAGTCATAACCTGAGACAGTTTCTGTTGTTGTAGCATAGCAGTTTAAAGAGAAACACGTTCAAATTTAAACTCTCTTTCAATCTCCTTCGCCAATGATGGAAAACTGTTCTCTTTGTTTTGGGGCACATAGTTTGGAATGTGGTAATTTGCAAGGACAGTTTGGTGTGTATTGCTGCTAATTTGGTTCTTAAAATACCCTCAGACCTCATCATTGTGATCGCCATATTGTCCTCCCTGCCGATTTAGTTTTCTTCTTTGTTGGAGAGATGATGGTGAAAGGTAGAGTTTCTGACTGTGTGCCATTAACAAACACCAAATGAAAAACTATCCAGATGTGGTGAACAACACATTCCAGGCCCAGTTTTATGGTTGGGTCCCTCTCTGACCACAACAGTGGACAAAGGTTTGCTACAATTTGATTTGATCTTGGTGGACTAACACATCCAAACTGTCCAGCGCCACCAATTAAATGCTCGGGCAGTAACAGATCACCAAGGTTCTGACCCTGTGGCCTGTTACAGGGAAGGCAGCAACAGACACAACTAAATTCTGAGACTTTGGCCCATGAAGGTGAGCCATAAACAGACACAACCAAGTTTTGAGTCTCCTGCCTGGGTGGTAGGAAGCAATAACAGATATAACAACGATTCTACTCAGCTTGTTGATTACTCTTGTTTATCTTTTGTTAATACAATTTTTTAAATTACGCTTGTGTCTTCCTTGTGTGGATAATACAGCAAGAGGCTCTACAAGTTATCCCACCAAGATCCCTACCAATCCTTTGGATAAATCAGTTGACCAATTCCCTCCAGTTTGCATTAATTCTAAATGATTGAACAGAACCCTGTAGGGAGTGTTCTCATACTGCCATGGTACTGCCATGCCTTGACCAAAACCTCAAACTTGGAGATTAAATTAAATTAATATTAGAAAAAATGCCACACAGGTAATATTATTGAGTAAAAAACTAAAACAACAACAAAAAGTGCAATCACACATACTCTGTTAGATACCCTGGGTGGTATGAATAAGGTAGGATTACATTTTATACATAATTTTATATACATAAATGAGTAGAAGAAGATGAATTATACCGTGAGGTGTCTCTGTAAAGTAAAATGCAGATACACCATATATATAGCTGGCTAATGAGAGGTTCAAACAACAAATGCCTGGAATCTAAGTTTTTATAAAAGTGTTTATTGAACTTGTTTTAAAGATGGCATACTGGCATGGCTCAAGGATCTTGTTGTGCATGCAGTTAGGTGAGAGCACATCTTTAGAAAGTATCATATGTCAAATGACCATGAAGCCATTATAGACATAACAGTGTGACTTTATGTAAAGCTGCTTTGTAACAATGTGTATAGTGAAAAGACAAGAAGCGAAAATATGTTTGATTGACTTTATGTAGTTTTTGCTGGTTTAACACTGTCATCCTCTGTTATAGACTTGCTGGATGTTGTCTCTCTGATCACCACTGTGAAAGTTTGTCTTCTGCACTACAATCATCAAACTCCCATCTGAGAGAACTGGAACTGAGTAACAATGACCTACAGGATTCAGGAGTCAAGCTACTCTCTGCTGGATTGAGGAATTCACACTGTCAACTGAACATACTGAGGTCTGTCTTTCACTTTCACTATGTTCTGATGTGGATGTATGTATTTCCTAAATATTCACTGTTAAAAAAAAATCAGTAGTTATTACAATATTTTGGCATCTGTGGTTGCCAGAATAATTTTGTACAAAATACATAAAAACTGTAAACACATTTACAGAACTAACTGTACATTTTACAGTATAAAACTGTAATTTACAAACAAACAAAAAAACTGAATGCAAACCAGTAAATTCAACAATACACACTGCTAATAAAATCTGTTTTGTACCTTTTACATTTACTGACAACCTCTGTAGGAGCTAAATAAGCTACTGAGTTGTTTGATCCCGGAGCAATTAGGTTGATGCGCTTTCTTACTTTGATGTAACGTTACGTTGTTTACTTCCTCCATTAGAAACGAAAAGACCATTCTTCTGTTGCATCACCGTACACAGTTTATTGGCTCCACGAACCATCAGAGTGCATAATATCCAATTTAGTATCCAATGAATACATACACTAAAGAAAGTCGTTCTAAAGAAACGTTCATCACCTTTCGCGCTATTGCGGTCCAAAACCTTTTGCCCTTCCGGGTCAAACACCTACCTACAGCAGTAGGAAGGCAACCTATATACACTGAAATCTCTGTAATGTTCACAGCGCCACTCAATGGTCAAAATGAGAATAACACATCACCTTTTTGAACACATTTTGGCTCCTACACACCGACCCCTAATTGTTAATGGTGGACAAACATAACAATTCAAACACAATGAAAACAAAGGAGCCAAACAATACCATACACCCAATTGTCTTTTCTACACTTCATGTAATAGACAAAGTTTTGTTATAGGTCTTTCAATGATACTAGTTTTGGTCTGCAGCCTCACAGAACGCACTAGACCATGCTTATCTGGAAAAACCTCTAAGACCTTGCCAAGAGCCCAGGAGCCACGAGGAGCTGAAGAGTCCATAATTACTACAATGTCTCCAGCTGAGGACCTTTTTTACAGAGCGTATCATTCTCTCCCAAACACCACCATGGTGTGAACCTGCTGGTGGATTAAAACTCCAACGAATTCCAACTTGTGACAACACTCCTTGAATCTTTTCATGATTCAGTAAAGCAAGAGCTTCCTTTAATTCTCTTTGTGCTCCAATAAAGTTAGTACCATTATCGGATCTTAGATGTATCACTTGTCCTCTCCTGCTAATGAAGCGACGTAATGCATTAATACATGCATCTGTTTCTAGTGAACTTGCTACCTCAAGATGGATTGCTCTACTTGCCATACAGGTGAATATTACTCCATATCTTTTACAGGTTACCCTTCTATTCTTCACTTCCACTGGCCCAAAATAATCTACTCCAGTGTTGGTAAATGGTGGTAGATCGGGAAGGATCCTCTCCGTTGGAAGATCTGCCATCTTTTGTTCAGCTGCTCTTCTATTATGGCGTCTACAAAAGCCACATCTAGAAATGATCTTCCTAATGGCCGAGTGGGAGTTAGTAATCCAAAATTTCCTTCTAACTATGGATAACGTATGGCTTCGTCCACCATGACCCAGACTTTCATGCACATGCTTCAAAATAAGCATAGAAATATGCTGATCTTTACCAAGTATGAGTGGATGCTTTACCTCTTCAGGCATGGCTGCTTTACTCAATCTTCCTCCAACTCGTAAGAGTCCATCATCCAAAAACGGATCCAACCGATAAATAGGACTTTGCCGATTCACCGTCACTTTCCCAGATGTTAGAGCAGAAATTTCTTCACTGAATTTTCTTTGCTGTGAATAACGAACAATGGCTTCCTCTGCTCCCAAAAGATCATCCAATGTCAAAGCAAAACTCTTAGGCATCACTGTGATTCTTGATCCCTCAGACTGTACACCACTGTCTTGATTGCTCGATTGATGACCAGCATTAGTAGCTTTCTGCATCTTTCCCAAGCGAATTCTTTCCAACAAAATCATTTTCAACTTGAGAAACCAGGCCACCGCTATTTTAAGCCTCCTCCACTCAGAAAAGTAAGCAATTAGTTGGTCAACAGGGTTGGACACTTCATTCACACTAATGACATTTACCGTGGTTTTTTGCTTGACCTCTGCATCATCAAAGTCTATCGAGAGATATGGTGTGTCTATAGGCCAATAATCCTCATGCAACTTCAAGAAGGCTGGACCTTCAATCCACCTGCTGTTCTTCAGAAAGTCTCTAACCTTCATTCCTCTTGAAGCATAATCAGCTGGATTATCCTTAGAACTGACATATCTCCATTGCGAGGGTTCAACTGTTTCTCTAATGGTTGCAATTCTGTTAGCTACGAATGTGTGGAAACGCTTGTCTTCATTGTTAAGGTACTTCAGTACAGCAGTACTGTCAGTCCAGAAGACAGAATCTTCTAACTGGATGGTCAACTCTTCCTTTAGCATTGTGTCCACCTTAGTAGCAAGCACAGCTGCTGTCAACTCCAAACGAGGAATGGTAACAGCCTTCAATGGTGTTACTCTGGCTTTACCAAGTAGAAAGGCAATGTGAATGCGGTTCTCATGACTTAACATTCTGATGTAAGTTACTGTGCCGTACCCATTGTTACTGGCATCAGCAAAATGATGTAGTTGAACATGCCTAAGATCTCCAAAATCTCCAGGCTTAATACACCTCTTCCACTGGCTTAAAATGTCCTGTGGTATGGCATCATCCCATCCACAACCTCTCCTGCACAATTCTTGTTGCAGCACCTTGGCAGACAACATGACTGGAGCCAAGAATCCTAAAGGATCGTACACAGAGCTGGTGACCGAAAGCATGCCACGTCTTGTAAGAGACTGCTGTTTTACCTCCAATTTAAATTTAAAAGAGTCCGTTTCTACACACCATTGTAGGCCCAATGCTCTTTCAAGTGGAAGTTTATCTCGGTCCAAATCCAACTCCTTAAGGTCTTTGGCTCTTTGTTCCACTGAGATAGTTTGCAACAGTGCACGACTATTACTGATCCATTTTTCCAAAATGAATCCTCCTTTCTGACACAGAGCAATGAGATCCTTCATCGTCTTTATAGCTTTTCTTTCTGTAGCCGAGCTCTGTAAACAATCATCCACATAGAAATTCTGCTTGACAGATTGAATCACATGAGGTGGAAACTGAAACTGATTGTCATCTGCAGTTTTCCTCAGGGCATAACTTGCACAGCTCGGAGAGGAAACTGCACCAAATAAATGTACAGTCATCCTATATTCCACAAGTCTCTCAGAGATGTTTCCATCAGGCCACCAAAGAAAGCGAAGAAAATTCCTATCTTCTTCAGCCACCTTCACTTGATGGAACATAGCCTGAATGTCACCCATAAAAGCTACAGGTTCCTGTCTGAAGCGAGTGAGAACTCCAAGCAAAGAGCTGGTAAGGTTAGGTCCCTGCAGAAGTTTGTTGTTCAACGATGTTCCTTGAAATGTGGCTCCACAATCGAACACTACCCGAATAGATCTTTTTCTTGGATGATGTACACTATGATGAGGGATATACCATACTTTCCCGATTTCACAGTGTACCTGTTCTTGAGGTACTTGTTCTGCATAGCCCTTACTGATGACATCATTCATGTATCCCGCATATTCCTTGTGAAAATCATGGTTGTTCAGAAACCTTTTCTTCAAACCAAGGACCCGTTGCTTTGCTACAGCAAAGTTGTTAGGCAGATAGACTTCTTTGGTCTTAAAAGGCAACTTCAAACAATATTTCCCATCTTGAAGTACCGCTGACTGATCCATGATTTCCATGAACCTGATGTCCTCCCTTGACATTTCCTTCTTCGCAGTGCTTTCATTGAAGTCATGATTGTACTGACTGATTAACATTTCCTCCAATCTGCACACAGCAATCTGGTTCACTGTAACAGTAGGAAGCTCCATTCCTAATGAACCACTGTTTCCATTCAGTGGACCATTAACAACCCATCCCAACACTGTCCTAACAGCATATGGGCCAGTCCCACAGCTGTTGATGATCTCCCAAGGTTCCAATATCTTGGGAGCATTGGTACCAATCAGCAAATCAACATTTGCCTTTATGTTTGGGATGTGCACCTTTGATAGGTATGGAAACATAGCCAACTCTTCAGATGTTATCATGTTATCAGTACTTACTGGCATTTTCTGCTGCATGAGCACCTCAGGAAGCTGATAGAAGTTACTGCCATCAAGACTGGACACCTCCAAACCAGTCAAGGAATAAGCTGGAACAATGGCTTGTTGCCCCATTGTACTGAGCAGGAATGTGACCAGGAATGTAGCTGAACTACCTGGATCCAAGAATGCATATGTTTTAATGACCTTGTTTCCCTTGATGGATTTAACTTGCACTGGGAGAATCGACAATGCACATCGGTCCTTACCGACCCCTGTATGCCCACATATTTTAGAAGAAACTAACCTATTATCAGATGTTGACTGTTTCACTGCTGCTGATTGGTTTTTGATGTGAAGCACAGTAGGGTGAGATTGATGACAAACTTTGCAATTCAAGCGCCCTTTGCAATCCTTGCTCATGTGCCCAATACACAAGCATGCAAAGCAAACTCCCTTTTCCCTAAGAAAGTATATCTTTTCCTTATGCTTCTTTGAATTGAACTGATCACACTCCTCCAATGAGTGATTATTAGAACAACATATACAATAGACCTTGTCAGCCTTCCCTGAATCCGATGTTGAACTCATGACTCCTGAAAGTGAGTCAATGTTTGCTACTGTAGTAGCGAAAGTGTTTCCCTTCATTCTTTCCTTGGGCTGTGACTTGAAACTGGTCAATGTCTTCATTCCAGTGACACCAAGTGATGACTCCTGAATATCACCAAACAAGGGGTCTGAAAGAATTCGGACATGACGTTCTATGAATATGATCAGAACAATAAAACAAGCTTGACGAGCTCCACTGATCCCTTAACTTGAATGGCAATTTAGAAATAACACTTCGCATGTTTGCAGGCATATCCATTTCTTGCATGTACTGGAGCTCCTCCATTACATTGCAACAGCCCCGCAAGAACAAAGCATAAGCTTGCAGTGATTTCACATCCTCAGACTTCACAGGTTTCCAAGCAAGAGCCCTTTCAATATAAGCAGTAGCAATTTTATACTCATTACCAAAGTGTTCCTGTAAAAGATTCGGTCTCACTTTATATTAAGTGGCCTTAACAACTATGTACTTACATTTAAATTAATCATTTAGTTCAATGCACTTATTGTGTACATACATGTTTTTACATTGTAATTATTTTTTTAAAATACCTGCATGTAATTATATCTGTAATTAATTTCTGTAATTACATTTATAAGGGGCAGCCGTGGCCTAATGGTTAGAGAGTCGGACTTGTAACCCAAAGGTTTCAGGTTTGAGTCCCAGGTCCGGCAGGGATTGTCGGTGGGGGGAGTGAATAACCAGTGCTCTCTCCACCCTCAATACCATGACTGAGGTGAGACCGTTGAGCAAGGCACCGAATCCCCAACAACTGCTCCCCGGGCGCCTCAACATGGCTGCCCACTGCTCCGGGTGTGTGTTCACTGCTGTGTGTGCATGCACTTGGATGGGTTAAATGCAGAGCACAAATTCCAAGTATGGGTCACCATACTTGGCCACAAGTCACCTCCTCCTATAATTAAACTGTTGACCTATCCCTTATCCCTAACTGTTGACCTATCCCTTAACCTACCAGCAAATGTGTTTTGCAATACAATATGAACACAGTTAGTACACTGTACTTATTTTTTTGATGTAAGTACATAGTCGTTAAGGCCACTTAATATAAAGTGGGACCCAAGATTCTTTGCTACTGTGTAACCACGCTCAGGAGCCATATGTTGACAACTACGCACCAACTCTCGTGGCTGTCCACGAGTAAATTGCTCCAAATAGTACAAACAATCCACCTTACTGGCCTTCCCTTCCACACCTTGTTCAAAAGTTTTTATAAAGGTTCTGAATTGAAGTAAGTCTCCATCAAATATGGGAATATCTCTTGGTGGCAATGACATTGAACGTTGCTGTTGAAGCAATGCAGTTGTGATCTCATTTTGCCTCTTCATAATGGTAAGTATCCCATCAGGTGGATTTTGACCAGTGGCATCATGGTATGCAGCCCGCTTGTCCTTTAATTGAGAAGTTGTATGCTGTGATGTTACCTGTAGAACTGTCGCCGGCCGTTGTTTATCAAACACATGCTGTTGACTTGTGGCAATGTTAGTCTGACTCTCACTTGTTTTAGGCCGCACATCAACTGTTTGGTCAGGTGGTAATGAACAAACACTTTGTTGAACTGTTTTCCCTGCTCCAGGTTTGTATTCCGTTGCCAAAGGGTTTAACCCACTGCCGGATTTCCTTTTCTTTCCTTCCTTTTCCGAGTGGGAATTCGTGACACTCACAGATCCACGAGAAGAACTTTTTTGTTCAAAAGCCTCCAACACTGCCAACTTAGCAGTAGATGCAGCCAATTCAGCCTCCAAATCAAGCTGCTCCCTTTTCCTCCTTAACTGCTGCTCCTGCTCCTCAAGAGCATGCCTATCTTTTAAAGCTGCAACACGAGCAACAAGTGCAGCTCTATCTGCCTCTGCTTTTACCCTTGCAGAGGATGTGGTGCTGATTCTGCTACTGCTCCTGCTACCCTTATTTGAACATTTACTTTCAACATTAGACACGCTGTCATTTGGATTAATACCATCATCAACAACATCACATTGGCTTACAAGCGCACTACCTTCATTACACCTAACCCATTGGTTTGCATCAGCAATGCACTCATCATTAAACATCATTTTGGCCTTAAACCAAGTTTCATGTTCTTCCTTTTCATCAGGTGGCAATAAACCCAATAAAGACTCATGCATGCATTTTGCATTATCACATACCTCAATGAGCTCTTCAAGTGCACTTTGTACCTGTGATTTGTCACCCTTTTGAATAAAACCTTGCAAGGATTTTCTTATATTATTTGCCTTATTCAGTTTCGCTTTTCTGCCAGCTTGCAACTTATCCAATTTATCAGCTAATGCTTTAAATGAAAGTTTAACCACACGTTTTTCAGTTTGTACTTCCACATTGCTAACCACACTGTTTGATTTACTAATAGCTGACACAACAGACCCCCGCCATTAGATGATCCGATGCTACTGTGCTCTTTAGCGGCTTTAGAAGTTATAGATCCAACATCGCGACGTCCTGTACACCGAGGGCAAACTGTTGAGGCACTCCTTGACACAGACGAAATCCAACGACTCCCGTTAACACAGCGTCCTCCGTCAGCTTTGATGTATCCAAAAGTGCCGAAGTTCCAAAACAAAGTTCCAGATGCAAGGTTTTTGACTTGAATTGTAGGAGCTAAATAAGCTACTGAGTTGTTCGATCCCGGAGTAATTACGGAGTTATGTTGTTTACTTTCTCCATTAGAAACGAAAAGACCATTTTTCTGTTGCATCACTGTACACAGTTTATTGGCTCCATGAACCATCAGAGTGCATAATATCCAATTTAATATCCAATGAATACATACACTAAAGAAAGTCTTACAAACGTTTATCACCTTTCGTGCTATTGCAGTCAAAAACCTTTTGCCCTTCCGGGTCAAACACCTACCTACAGCAGTAGGAAGGCAACCTATATACACTGAAATCTCTGAAATCCCCCCCGCCCCAGTAAAATCAATGTAACATATTTTTGTTTAATAATATATTTTCTTTTGTATTTTGAGAGAATTTCATGGTACTAATTAATATTTATGCAATAATTATGATAACATTTTCCCATTGAAAATAATACAATTTTCTTTTGTCAAATATTTTCCATTACTTTTCAATTATGGCAGTACTTCATGTTAAAATAGAGCCAATGCCTTTAAAATCCCATTTTTGAAGCCAGATTAGTGCCATCTGGTGGGAGTAAAATAAGAAAAAAAACATCTGAAATTCCATGGTTTAGCCCAGGGGTGGGCAATTAATTTTCCCAAGGGGCCGCATGACAAACTTGGGCAGTTGCAGAGGGCCGTGGGGCGTGTCTATAGAGGAGGGGGCAGAGTCTTTTGCCAGGAATATAGCCGTTTCCATCGATATTAACCGCAGTAAACAAAGCAGCAGCAGCACCTGACTTTGAAACTTGCAGCGCTCATATTTAATCAATTAAACCATAGCCTTTTGAAGTGTAAGCTATATCTCAATTTACATGTATAGTTTTTTTTTTTGTTTTTTTTTTACCGAAGCACCACCTAAGTCTTCTCCTCCCATTTCTACCAGTGAACCGTTTCTGTCACTGCAACTTTGCAAACAGGCGAACACACACACACACTTACACACACGAAATCGTATGCCTGATGAAAAAAAAAAGTATTTAAAACACGTTCATATTTTAGAAAATGTAGGCCTAGTTAATATTTGCATCATTAATGATTTATCTTATCCACCGCGACCCACCCGCAAATAATCAGAATGCATTTTTTTTTTATTACCCGACACGCGGATTATCCACAGCGCCCGCAGATAGAACTGCCATCCGCGCATCACTACTGCGCAGATATCAACAGCTTCACTGGGTTGTAGGTTGCCAAGTTGAGGGGACAAATGGGTTGAAATTTGTGTGTCG
>JAFVLL020007233.1:17500-23779 GCA_021397915.2 Tor tambroides | reverse complement strand
ACCTGAGCGTGCAGACGGAGGACAGGAGAGGAGGCGACGGACAGATAAACGAGCAGGTGGAGAAGCTGCGGCGTCCAGAGGGTGCGAGCAACGAGAGCGAGGTCGATTAGAAAGAAATTGCGGACTACATCCGTCCATTGGCTTCTCCCGGTTTCCTTAGAGTTAATTTCAGTTCTGATATCATACCCTCGGCTACTGTGAGCATCATTTAACACTGTACGAAAGCAGCAGGTGAGGTGGATTATGTTCCTTTCACTGCAGTTCTTTACCCTTTTGACTTTTCAACCTGCAAACTTTCAACGTGCAAACCAGAGTGAAGGCACAAACCTTCTGCATGCCTGAACAAGCACAGCAACAGAAATTTCTGGAAAGACGACAAGAAAATTCTGACTTTTTCTTTTGTAATCCATACATTTCCCCTAAATGCTAGCTAGCTGTTTTACTAGAGACTGTAGTACTCCAAAAAAAAGGCCATTTAAGTGTACCATAGCACTTCAATAGTCAATACAAACGTCATCAATTGCAGTGTAAGGACTATAGACAAATCAGAGGCACCAAAGAAGTTAGAAAGTTGTGACCTGAGATCGGTTTCTATGCCATTTCTTTTGTTTTGTTCAGCAGTAAACACTAGTTCACACAGTCCCAGCATTGTTGGATCAGACCTTGTAATCTGTCGTAGTGAACCAACTCTCCTTCAGACGTGTAGTACACCAGGCTTCAGCAGTCTGTGGAACAACGAGGCCTTGTATTTTGTGTTTAGAGTGATGGCGAATTTGAGATTTCTGTGGGAGAAAGAAAGAGAGAGAGAGAGCAAAAACACGTATGAGAATGCAGACAATGAGGCGAAAGAGAAATGTGTTTGTCTTGGTCGTATCTCTAGTCTCCAGCAGGGTAGCTGATTTGGTTTATGAAGTATGTTAATAATCAAATGATCGACAAATAACAGATGTATTAGTTCATGCGGCTTGAAATGTCAAGGAGGCTAAAATCGGAAATCTAATACTGAAAGCCTGTTATATTGTATTATATTACATGACAAACCCTCCAGTCCAAATTATATAGGCCTCCTGCAGTGAATAATCTTAACATGAAACGGTGCTGGGGTTTTGTAATTAAACTGTGTAAAACAATGGATGCTTCAGCGGAGGTGCTGACAGTTGTGCTTTTCTCTTTGGGGGCTTTTCTCTCAGAAAGTCCTGAGAGGATTAAAAAAAAGGTGAAAAAAAATTTCCCGTGATGCAAATGGAGAGTAACGTATGAATTTTTAACTAATGAAATTACTCACTCACCAGCTGATGAGAAACAAAGCCAGAGAGATCCTGGAGTGAGAACTAGAGTGTCAGATCCATTGTGACATTTTCACTTCTAACAAATGACCTTCAGAGTAACCGGATTACAGCACAGCCAGGTGAATTGTGGGTCTGTGGCGGCACAATGCGAACGCACAATGAAAGAGCTCAACTTGTCTAGCCATGTGTGTGTGTCTTCTTATTTCCTAGACTAGGGTTGGCTTAACACTAACCCACACAAGAAAAGTGTATATTCATATGATACAATGTCAAGAGAAACCGCATGTTCATTTGATATGCAGTGACTTTTTTTTTCTAAAACTTTGGCGTTGATTTGAAAAGCTAAAAATCCAAATGTGAAGTGAACATTAGAGGAATAGTTCAACCCCCAAAAAAACAAAAAAAAAACAGTGATTTACCTGAACCTTTATGTGGTCTTTTTTTAATTTTTGTGGAACACACAAAAAAATTAAACTGCTCCTTTCCATACAACCACAGTTCATAGCAACCACGTCTGTTAAAACTCCAAAAATGACCCCAGAAACACCATTAAAGAACCAGATCAGTCCAATTAACGAATGGTTTTTGATTAACCGGTTGATCCGGATCACAAATCACACTACACATTTTATTCACAAAATTTGACTGATTTGACTGGTTCTTGAGTTAAACTCAGTACAGCCAGAATGGTTCTCAAGTTAACAGTTCTAGAACTGTTCAGACAAAGAACAGTTTTTTTTGTCTTTTTTGGAGCTCAACTGGTCACTATGAACTGTCATTAAATAACCTGCATATAAAAACTATTCAAAATATAACATTGTTTGTCCCATAAAAAATGCTGTTTGGAATTACATGAAATTGAAAATGTTTTTTTTTTTTTTTTGGTGAACTATGCTTTTAAAGGAATCAGTAAAGTCTGTTTAATCTTGAAAGTAAATAGCATTTATTGGTGTCAGAAGTGTCATTGCAGAGTTACCGATAAGTTAGCTTTTTAAGTGAGAGGAAGGAAGGAAGACCATCGGCTTCAGAATGAAACAGTTTTAGTGTGAGTGTGTGTGCATGTATCAGTTTTGCTTAAAACCACTTTCAGGAGTTCCTGGAACTGGCAGGTTGTTTCTGGTAGCGTAGCGGCAGAGGCCTTTAAACAAAGTATGCTAATTTTAGCTAATCATTGTAAAGCCGCTGTGAGGGCTACTGAATTAAACATGATATAAGCCACATATTCAGTGCCTATATGTCTTTTAATATTGCATTCTCATCTCCAACTGTTTTTGACAGTTTTGTTAAGAATCTACATCCTGCTGCTCAGTTTCAGCAACTCAGTTTAGGGATTTAAGCATTCGTTCTCATTTACGTGAGCTGAGAGAGAGTGTGCGTGTGTGCTGGATCAGTTTTATAAGTAAGCTTACGTCTGTAACAGTTTGTACTAACTGCACATTGTTGCTGTATGTGGCTCTGTTGATGTTGTTGTTGTTGACACCCTGCCGGTATTTGTCTCAGAGAAATTCTGGTATGATAAGATGAATGTACATAATTGTAATAAATTTGATTTAACACAAATTTCCTTGTTTGTTTTCTGTTGATTTTTTTTTTTTTTTTTTTAACAGAGTCTAAAAATAAATTTAACTTTGGTATAATGGTTTTATTGTAACAAAAAATGTGTGTAGCAAAAATGTGTTTAGATATAAAAAATGAGGTATAGTATTCATTGATGTAAATTATTCATATAATACATGCATTTATTTTTTATTAGGTAATGTGCTGTTCCAAAATAGGCAAAAAATATTATAAAAACAAATTAATTAAATTTTGATTATGCAGTTCAATTTACATAAGTACAAATAATTATTAAATGTAAATTATTTACTTAAAAAAATAATTTGCACTTTACATGAGATGGTCACCAGCCTAAAAGAAAATGTGGGTAAAGTCTGCATAACTATGTATTTGATCTTACTCTAAATTTCACATTAGATCAGCATTCTTCTTGGCATTTTCAGTGGACTCTATTAAGTGAATTTCAGTCGATAAACCTTGATCCTAAAGCAGCACGGTTTAAAAAAATGTAAAAAAGGCCCCGTTCCACTGTAGTAAGCAATACAAATATTCCAGTGCATTATCAAGTTTATGAATTTAATTTGTCTGTCAAGGTCTAAATGATCAATAGCCTTGCACATATTGATGTGGTGTATAAACTTCTCAAAGGTTCGATACCGCATCCCTTTGTAATCCATTAACCTCTCCCCGGAGTTCAGGCCAGGCTCAGATTTATAGGGGCTGCTGTAATAAATGCACTTGTACATCATTTAGTGTCTTATGGGACAAGCAGTGCATTCCTGCCCAGAAAGCCTCCTCCATCCCAATTTCCAACTCTTTGGAGTGGTACTGTAAGTGAGGCTTACCAGTCACTTTGGCCCAACGTGACACAGTAACAGGTTAAGATGCTGAAAAGCTGGAGCAGGGAACACAAGAAGGATGAAGTCTTTATGTCTTTTCAGAGAAAGAAAGGGGGGGGGGGGGGGGGGTTTTACAGACACTGAAGGTGTCTGTCATGCTTTTGCAGAGACTCGGGAGCTTCAACCTCATCAGTCGGCTTTACTAAACGGAGTGCGCTCAATACGCTGCTGCTGTATTGATGTGTGCTGAACTCCATTGTTCTCCTGAACTGAGCACTCAGCAGGTTAGAGGGCTGAGTGTCTCCTTGGATCAATGCAAGGGTTGTTAGCCCTTCCTGCCCCAGGAGGTTCACTGAACACAGCCTATGCTCGCAGCCCAGGGTGCTCATGGAGGAGTTGCAATAGGTGACGCCACATCACCTCAAGTCCCAATCTGGATTGTCTTTTGCCATCCGTAGCTTACAGAGCCATTTGGGGGAAAAAAAACCTGCAGAGATCAAGCAACCACTTCTGTGAAATTTATTGTAATTTTAAACTAATTCATGCATTTCAGTTTACAGAAGTACTATTTATTAATAAATTATTTTAATTACACTATATACAGGAGTTCACAACTGAAAATGAATTAGAATTATATAAATTAGAATTATATAAATTTTAAAGATGACAATGAAAATTGACTTTTTCAAACGGGTCCCCGGTGCATCTACCAACCCAAGAAACGTGAAAAAGATTAAGCCAGTAAATTATAATTTTTTTCTTTTGGTAAGCCTTTCTCTGCAAGCTTGTGGGAAAAAAAAACAAGCACGTTAGATTTCGCACCCCCTTTGACATAGAAAGGGGATCTTATTATAATATTACCGCCCCTTAATCTGCAAGTTTCCACCCACTGCGGCGCCATTGTGTTTTCGCAAGCGACGTCGGTGTACCAGTTCTAACACCATAGAGAAAGCAGAGGAGAACAGTGGATTTATTGATTTATTTACCCTGCTGCCACACAGATCTAATATACACATATCTATCTGTCTATATACTGAATATATACAGGATATATATAGATATATCCAGTATATCTATATATACATACAAATATATCTATCTACTTTGTCTGTCTGTCTGTCTGTCTATCTATATATTGCAATTTAATCTCAATTTCTTTGTAATTTCATCATGGAGCTCTAGGGGGTTGTGAACTCTGGTTGGGAAACCCTGCGTTTGAAAGTACTTTGTGCTATATGTGCTACTAATAAAACTAAAGAAACACTTTTAACACCCTTAAACATAACTTTCATCACTACAGTGTTGTCATAAAAATGGAATTAGAACACATTCCATATTAAAGATATCAGGTGATGCCAGTCATACCTATCTTTATTTTTAACAATGGCACAGCAGGTGCCCCATTAAAGCAGTATCCCTGGACACAATCCCAGTCGCCGGGGCAGAAAGCCTCTCCAAGTTCTCTCAGCTTTGCATGAGAAAGGTCAAGCCTAATTCTACAGGGATGGAGCGGAGGGGTGACTTCCTCCTTCCGTCTCAGATAAGATAAGCAGGAGCGCATGCAGTGCTGCATGTGTAGGAGGGAGTCTGTTTGATGTTGTGCTAATGTGGGTCCAGACCTCTGGAACACCACTGGGTATCCTACACTCAAAGGGAATCCACTGATGGACAGATGGTAGCATGCACCATGGGATGCTCGCACTCTGTGCTGATGGAGTCGGCTGCGTGCGAAGTTGCGCTTCAGCCTGCAAAACACAGAGTCTGGTTTCTGTCATGGTCCTGTGAGACCCTTGGGCACACATATTTGGAAGCCCTCTTATCTACACTTTAAGCAACAAGGGTAATTTCAACTATAAGGAAAATAACCAAAAACTCACAATACATGAAAAAGCCCAAAAAGTGTGTGCCACAATATCCCAAAGAATGAAAAGTTGCAAAAAAGGCAGAACAATATAAAGATGAAGAAAGATTACAACAACAACAAAAAAAACGTTTTACTGAAGAACAGCAAATGTTTCAGTCATAACATGACCTTACCTAATTACAATGCCAAGTGCAAGAGTCATCTTATAAAAAAGATCACATGGTTCTTTGTCACCTGATATATGTGATGTAAAAATATATTGATCATGTGATTTCTACAAAATTGTATGACTAGTGAAAACTGCAAATCTAAACAAACTAGAAACATACAGAATTCACTCTTGTACCTGGCAAGAAGGTCATGCTGTGACTGAAACAATCACCGTTCCTCAGTGAAGTTGTATTATATATATATATATATATATATATATATATACACACACACACACAGTGCCCTCCACTAATATTGACACCCTTGATAAATATGAGCAATGGCGGCTGTGAAAATAAATCTGCATTGTTTATCCTTTTGATCTTTCACTCAAAAAATTCTAACCTACCACTGAAGTAAAACAACTGAAAGTGGAGACAAAATCTCATGATGAAATGTTTTTCTCCAATGTTGGCCACAATTATTGGCGCCCCTAGAAATTCTTATGAGTAAAATATCTCTGAAGTATATTCCCATTCATATTTACATTTTTTTAGCACATCAGGGTGACTAGGAGCAT
>JAFVLL020007233.1:0-12500 GCA_021397915.2 Tor tambroides | reverse complement strand
CAATCAGTAGAGCAAAGTACTAGAATGCTGAATTAATGGGTTTGATTCCAGGGGCGGTTCTAGGGTGAGTGGATATCCGGGGCTTAGCCCAGAGACATTAATTTATGTATCAGAATACACGGGATACAAGTCAAATAAAACGTAACGAAAAGTTACATTGCCTAAGTGGCTTAATTTTTTTAAAGCGACAAGTATAATTAATTATAATTTGTACTTACAAATTGCATAAATAATATTATGAAATTAATGTTTTAAATATAAACAAAAAATTTGAACACAAAAATATGTAATGATAGAAAAAAAATAGAATGATATTAAAAATGAGACTAAAATTACCAGTAGGTGGCAGCAAGCCACTGTCTTAATGACTGAGCCATTGAGTCATGTATTCAATCAATTCATTAAAAACTGCTGATTCATTCAGGAATGAAGAAACTGGTTTTATGAATGGATCAACGAATCACTGATTCAAGGCATTCAAAAAAGGTAAATTCTTTCAGTAATGAAACACTGTTGTGTGCAGAGACGCACAACAGGGCTTTGTTTAGAACCGTTTTTGCGAAATAGAGCAAAAAGACAATATTTTCTTCAAGATTTAAATCACTTAATATTAACTTCTTGTTTATTGTATTTTGTTGCCCTGACACTTAGTAAAGTCTGCCACAGACCATGCTAAATGCTAACCAATCTGTTCATATAATCTAGTCATTCTAAATGTGTGTGTATCCTAGAAAATCTGTGCTTATAATACCATGATTAAAAATATATGTGTTGCTATACAGTAACAGTAATCTAATTTTGTCAGATGGGGATATCGGTATTATGAATTTATAGGCTACAGTAAGTTAAAGATACCTGAAGCAGCTGCATTTTGCTGTTCAAGTGCTGGTTTAATAGAAATAATTTTAATGCGCATGAAAACTCAATCTTTATGCGCACAAGACATGGTAATAAAAACATTCAGGGCTTCAGCCCCCTTAGCCCACCCCTAGCGCCGCCCCTGTTTGATTCCCAGGGAATGAATAACTTCATAAAATGTGTAGGGGAGCGCAGGGCACAAACTAACACAGGGTTAGTTGTAACACACATGGTTTAAATATTTCCACACATGCTAGCATAACCAAATTTACAGTATTTACTAGCTGCCATATCAACACTATAAAGAGAATAATGTGCACCAAAATTAAAAAATCTTTTTAAGATGTCGCTGAATATTTATTCTACCAAAGTAGAAGTAAATTTCTGGCTAAAGTAAATTTTGTCATCTCAGTTTTTAGTATTCATTTAAAATTAGACAAATCTGCTATTATTTTAATCTCCAATCTGTTATTTATCAGTTTAGATAGTTTTGTAATGCTTCGCTAACTAGCAGAAGACACTAACCAGTTTTAAATTCCAGTTGCACAGATGGGGAACGTTATAACACTGCGTTACAATGTGCCCCGCTATTCTGTGACATTAGCGATGCAATTTACACCATTTACTGTCATTAGTTTTAATGAGAAGCCACAAGAAGCAGGTGAATAAAGACTGACAATCGATGTTTAATGTTCAGAAATGATTATTTCAAGAAATGTAAAGCATTTTGGCTCGTTTATGTGTCTCATGTCCTATGACAGCTGTGTGTGGAGGGAGGGGAGTGCATCATTTATGAATGTGTTTATTCATTTGCGCACTCTGTTTTGAACTACACTGTATATGTAGCTGTGTGTTGCGATCAGGGCCGTCCCAAGCATGGTTGCAATGTGTTCATTGTCAAACTCCAAAATTAGATTATTTTTCATTCTTAAAAAACGTCATTATTTTATTTGAAAAAGTTAATGATTTTATTTTATTGACAAAATATTTTAGTTTGTCTTGTATATTTTTTCATTAGATCCGATAACATTTTAAGCTGTCATATGGTTATGTTACAAAGTGCCCCTCACATGTTACAATGTACCCCACCTACGGGGCATTATGAAACAACACAACGTACTAGACAAGTGTGAAATTAAAGTGTATTAAAAAATTATACTTTGAACCCCCACGTGGATTTACACAAACTAAGACAGTCAAACAGTGTTAGGTTGTGCCCCGTGCTCCCCTACTTTAAATACAATATAACTTGCTTTGGATAAAAGCATCTGGCAAATGCATGAATGTAATGCAATGTAAAACAAAATGTATTTTGGGTTACCTAATTCTGCAAAACAGACAGCTGGCTGTATGATGATTTTGCCCTCATAGTCAAGATCCTGTTTTTGCTTGGAGAAATCTCCTGTAACAGACAGAGTCACAACACCCTTTTAGTGTTACTATAGTTTATGATCAGAAAAAAAAACTACCATACAGTAATACAAACATTTTTAATAAAATAAACATTTTTGGTAACACTTTACAATAAGGTGTCATTTGTTAACATTAATTAATGTATTAATTAACAAGAACAAACACAACTTGAGATTCTAATAATGCATTAGTAAATGCTGAAATTAACATTAACTAAGATTAATAAATGCTGTAGAAGTATTGTTCATTCTTAGCTCATGTTTACTAATGTTTTTAACTAACGTTAATGTTATGAACCTTATTGTAAAGTGTTACCACATTTTTAATATTTATTAGCAAAACTTACTATATTAATATATTGCTAGCCCGGGCCGTTCCTCTCTTTAAAAAGTAAACTCGTTCTGCGAGTTAGTGGAGAACAGCAGCCCCTGGCTAATTTGGCTACTTTAGTTACTTTAGTAACATTGGTTAAGTTGATGAAAGCTCACCTGTTGTTACGACGGCAATCACAGGAAAAGACTCCAATACTCCTCCGATGCAGACGACATGACCACAAACTTGAAAATAAAATACAAAAGATGTACTTTACAGTGGTATTACTTAACTCAGTTTTCCTCAGTATTTCATGTTAGCTCGCTTTGTTAGCTTTATTTTACATCTCTCACTGAATAGAGACCGTCTCTAAAGTTATATAAAACATTGGTACACACGTTTCTAACTTAAATAGCATTTGAAGAGAATTACACTTGTGATAAAGAGGCAGTGTACAAAAGATATTATGCTTCTCTGTGTTCATTAATTTCGGCTAACTGACATTATTAACTTACCAGTTGATGTTATCATCAATACTATGGCATTCACAAGAAGAGGCTCCAAAATACACCTCCGACGTTGCAGACGAAATCTAGACTAGAAACTTGAAAAGAACAAACAAAAGAAGTACTTGAAAATACTGTTTAAAATCTCGACTGAAACAGTGTTGTTGCCTACGCACTTTACCTCAGTAACGTTATTTCACGTTAGTACGTGTTAAGGTTAAGGATTTGCCAGATTAACTAACTTGCATTAAAGGGCAGCAGAACCTACAAACGTGTTTCTCGGTTTAACTAAGGTTTATTTCGACTAATATAGGTGACCTTAGTTTACTCACCAGTCGATGTTATCACCGTTATGGCGGCGTTAATCCGGCCGTCAGTCAGAAAAAAAGGCCCCAACTCCGGACATGAAAAAGGACACGATGAATAATGTTAGTTTGTTGTTAACAAGTTAAAACATCTTAAAATATCTCAGTTTTGCATAAAACAGAAATAATATACTAACCTTTTTGTCCAGTTAACAGTGCAACCTTTCTCTTTTGTCCTTTTACCGCTGCTTCCACCAAAGAGTAAATAAAAGAAATCTCCCTTGCCATTGGTCAGTTTTTCGCGGGCAAGTTCACTACTGTAAATTTACAGTAGTTTACTGTAAAATACATATATTTTCCCACAATCCTTTGCAGTTTACAGTAAAATACTGTATATACATTTTACAGTATCTTACTGTACATATTACAGTAAAATACTGTTCAAATTACAGAAATCGGTTACAGTGTAAAGAGAGTTGCATGTCAGATCCGCGTCTCGTTCAGCAGCAGCAGCAGCTTTTAAAGCTATAGCAGGCAAATAAGCTAATTACCAGCTGCTGTGATGACTATTAATCCAAGAACCAAAGACAAAAAGAGGAAATCAATAACTTTTATAGCTTTAAGGGGTTCATCTACATTTAATTTAGAATTTAGTGTTTGGTAAGTATTCATTTTCTGTGTATTTCTGCTGAAGGGCACAAGTAGCTAAATATGTAAATTTATTATAATAGGTTCATGTGATTGTTTTAAGTTCACTTAAATTAGAAGTTAAGTCTAATAAATATTAAAATTTATAGATCTAAATTATACTGTAATGCTGACTGTCTACAGTCAATGGTTAAATATTCAGGGGAAAAAACTATTTTATCAGTGATGCTGGCCTTCAATCATAAAAAAGATGCCATTAGCAAGAAATATTAAAATATACTGTCTTATGTTGTTTGTACACGTACATTTCCAGATTGAATGAAATTATTGCAATATAAAAGTATATATTTAAAAACTTTATCAGTTAGGTGAATTTAATCACATTACCTTGTAGCATCTCCAATTTTTTTTAATCGATTGACAGCACTAATATATATATATATATATATATGTATGTGTGTATGTATATATGTATTAGTATAGTAGTATAATTTGTGTTGTAGGAAAAAAAACATATTCCAGCCGAAGGTGGTGTCCTGCTCTAAAAGTTAAAAGAGGCTTGACAGACTGCACTACTGGGAGCTAGAGTTGAGGTGAAAATGGGCCAAGGTCGCGTGAGAAGGCCTGCATAAGACCTTAGTGGGCTAAACCCAAGTGCAACAAAGCCCGCATAGTCATAAAGCACTTTGTCATCACTTATATGATTGTTCAATCGAGCAGGATTGCATTTCGCCCTGCTGTGTGGCTGCTGTCACTTGATGTTCCTCTGGCCCTGTTTCAACTCTAAATGGAACAAATACCCGCCGCCATCGTCCTCATGCGGCAAGCGCTGTGGCTCTGGTGGTCAAAATGGTGTCACGTCTTGCAGAGGAGGTATGGAAGAACAGAGGGTGGGGTGTGAAAAAACAGAAAGAGGGAGGAAAACAATAGCATGCTGTAAAAGAGAAGAATAAATCTCCAGGGAGCTGAGAGCCCCTGGAAGTGGTAATACTGGAGACAATATTTATGAATTGGCCTGTAATGAGCCATCAGCGGCATGGCGGATATGAGTGCGCCACCGGAGAAAAATGCCCTTGTCCTACACGGACCAGGGAGAGCATCCGCGTTATAGTGGCTAGAATGGATTATCTAGGGGTGCTTGTCGCTTGGTGAGGATTCGGGACTGCAGGCGGTGACGGGGCAACAGGTGCGGCCCTTGCCGAGGCTTGCAAATTAGACAAATCGCATGTGTGGCACCTGAAAGATGCCGGAGGCTCTGAGGAGGAAGCGAAAGCGAAGCTCGACCTGGCACTGACTCTCCCTTCGGTTCAGATAGGATTCACTCGTCCGTCCTTATCGCAGTCTTTCTCGGTGGTTTACTTTCCACATGCAAATGCAGACTACAACCCTGGGAGGATGTGTTGGATGACACTGACGTGCTCCCGTGCACTGCTATAACTCGGCACCTAAACCAACAGAGCTGCTTTTAGCTTAGAGCGGAGAGTTTATGCCTTAATTAAGACGATGAATACCACTGCTAACTTCCTCATCACAGTACCTGTGTAATTACACCAGCTCTGCTATATCCTGGAGCACAGCTCTTAATGACTGTGGAATAAGTAAGATGTCTGATGCCTGGAGAAATAACTAAGTCTCTTGTACAGCTGGAGGGTTGCTCTGTCATTAACGTGTTTATTAAAGACTGTTTAGAAATGTGCTGCTTGCATAAAATGCTGTGTGCTTTGAAACCCTGCTAAAATGTTGTTAGAAACAATAAAGCCATTAAGAGACCCAATATGAGGTCACAAATGCTGTTTCGTATAGATTTCCCGGCCCTCAATGTGGATTTTGTTTGGACTAAGATGCACCAAAAGCAATATGTGTTATGCAGTGCCATTTACGTCATTCTTGGTAGCTCCGCCCACCACAAAATCTCATTAGTCCAAAAACCTGCAATCACATAACTGTACATTAGACATCAAATATCTTCTGATTGGCTGTGATAGTGTGGCGTAGCTCAGCAGTTTCATGTTTAGTGTGCCCAGACAAATTACTTGTCGCTGGAAACGTGTCAAAGACTGTTAGTCTCACAAGCCAGTGTTTTGACTATCAGAATTAGATTTGAGGCATATTTTAAATTGGCCAAAACTATCCATTCAGATATAAAGGCTGCTTCTGACTGACATGTTTAAACTCACACGTCACTGGAGCTTAAGTGTTGCTCTGGAGATAGTATTACAAGAGAGTGCGTCAAACGTAAATGCAAACATTACTTTTAACTATCTGCCACAAAATCTTAAATTTCATTAAAAGTTTTCATGTCACAGACACAGACTTATTTCTTTGTCTCTAAAATGTTATATATTTTTTCCTTTTAGTATATTCTTTTTAATGGCAAATGAAGTAAATGTGCTTACCTCATTTAATTCTGTTAAAAAAGATACATTTTAAAATATTTATTTTGTACAACTATTATACTTTATATATTAACTTATTTTAATAAAATAAATAAAATACATTGTTTAAATAATTATTTTTTAAAACAATATTTTTTTTAACTAATTTTTTTCATGTCATAAACAGACTTTTTTCCTCCACAGGTAAGTAGGGGGTGATATATTAGAGCTGTTAGAAATTGTGAAATTGTCTTATGGTATGTTTTGAAATTTAGAAATTGTGCTATGATAGTTGCCTGAATATGTATTTTTCCCCCTTAGTATGTTCATTTTAAAGTAAATGTGTTTACATAACTTTATTCTATGTAAATAATAGTGCTGTCAAACGATTAATTGCATCCAAAATAAAAGTTTTTGTTTACATAATATGTGTGTACTGTGTATGTTTATTATGTATATATAAATACACACACATACAGTATATATTTCAGAAAAATGTTGTTTATATATTAAATATATTTATATATAATATAAATTATATGAATATAAATTTATACATGTAAATATTTTCAAAATATATACTGTATGTGTGTGTATTTATATATAGGCTACATAAAAATATACACAGCACACACATAGGCTATATTATGTAAACAAAATGTTTTATTTTGGATGCGATTAATCGCGATTAATCATTTGACAGCACTAAATTCTATTGTTTATACAAATATTATTTCTATCATATTAATTGAACTTTAAATTATAATATATAGGCTATATATATATAAACTTTTTTCCCCCACTTCAAGCACTTTATTATTAGTATCAGCACAATCTTTCCAATCTTCACCTCTTCCATTCTGCAAATAGCACATTGCTGATGTATTGGGTATTACATGACAGTATTTTAAGTGTGTGGAGTGAGAAGACCAGTTTGTTATCAACCATCACCATAATGTGAAAGATTAGCACAAGCCTCGTCCCACCTGTTTTCACTCTTCTTTTCATAAAGGCCACAGCTGCTGCACCAAACAAGGCGTTTTAAAAGCTCTTATTTACCTTGACCCGGTTCACAAGGATGCACTGGGAGATTCTGTCGTGTCCTTATGGTCATCGTGCAAACACGCTTCGCCGGTGGCTTTAGTGTCAGAGCAGAACTGCGGAGAACTGCTGAATGTCATCATATCCTGTGTGGTTCATCAAAAGAGCAGCTTTTCTAATTCTCTTTGTTCCCTCTCAATCAAGTCTGATTTAAGAGTCAGTTAAATGGACGAAATTGGTAGCTGGCTTTTATTTCTCCCTCCCTCTCTTCTTTCATTCAATAAGGTTCAATTTGAAAATGGTCTGGTTTGTATCCTTAATATATGAACGTCGCACTGTGTGCAGGTGCTCCCAATCACAAGAAGCAGTGCACGCACACTGCGACAATGTGAAACACCGCGATTTATCGCTTGCATTTGCGTGATGTTTTCCAGCCTTGATTGCCTGGACGTGTGATTTCACAGGGCCACGTCGCCATCTGTACACACCATTTTCTCTAAGTATTGAACATTTTCATCTTTCTTCAATACAAGCTAATTGGATTAAGTTTGAGCAATATTCATATTGCCGCGCATTGTGCCCCTGCGTGGCAGCTCTGTTTTATGGCTCCGGCGCGCGCTGTCAGCCGCGTGTTCCTGCCGTCATCAAGGCGCTAAGGACCACATCAACCATCTCCGCTCATTCTCAGCAAGCCTGCTGGGCTTTCCCCTGCAAGAAAACCAACCAATTCTCTGTGGAATCGTGCTAAATTAACCAAATTTACAGCTTAGCACTTAAGGATCTCCTTAGTTGGTAAGTAAATGGCCCTCGCTGGCGTGCGCGCGTGCGAGAGTAATGCCTTGTTGCTCCCAGTACTCTCTTTCTGGAAGGAGTCGTAAAGAGCTGAAACATCTCCCCAGTGCTCCAGAGATGGCTGCTCAGCCTTTAAGCGAACTGCGTGTAATCTAACAGCTCCCAGCCCGAGTGCCAAAGTCGGCTAAAACAGTTTTATTTCATCATTTCCACATATTTTCAGTCCTGTGATGATTAATCCTAGCGATGATTAGAGAACGCGCTGTAATCAGGCCCGCACAGAATCTGCGAGCGCGCGGCACAAAGCACTACAAATATACGCGAAATTAGAGCGTCCAACCTTCACAAAATATTACACATCCCCACATTATTAAATTGTTTGGTTAATTTGATATAACCTATTTTGAGCCAGCGGCGCCGAGAAAGGCTTTGAAGTGGAAAGGCCGTGTTGATGTCACGACCTGCCCGTTTCAGCTTATGAATATTAAGTTGTTTCGACCTGACATTGTATATGTATGAAATACATATAATAAATGTATAGATCAGATTACAAACAAATTGTTTGCAGACAAAGAGTGTTGTTATAGAAAATAAATTTTGGCAACTTTTTTTTTTTTTTTTTACAATTAGGCCTACCATGAACTAACAATGAAAAAGACTTATCTCAGTGTAAATTTCAGCATTTAATAATACATTAAGATCAAAAGTTATATCTGATTATATTATTTTATTGGATCTGAGCAAACATGAACCAACAATGAAGTTATATTTTTAGGTTGTACTTTATTTTACTGTGCCCTTGTTACAATGTAATTATACAATTAAGCGCTGAGTAATATTAATTAATTATTACGTGTACTTACTATATGGTTAGGGTTAGGATGAGGGTTTGGTTTAGGGTAAGTTGCATGTAATTATGCATAATATATTGTTATTACTGTAGTAAGTACATGTAATATGTGTAACTGACACAAAGTGTTCCCTATTTTTTATTAACTAAAGTTAACAAATGTTAATAAAAAAAAATACTGTAACAAATGTATTGCTCATTGTTAATGTATACATTATTTTTGCTTACTGGAACCTTGTTGTAAAATGTTACTAAAACTTTATATAAATACAGTTTTTTTCAGATTCTTATTGGGCTTTTATACATTTTATAATTGTTTATTATTATTATTATTTTTAAACATGCATTTAAGTACCTATAACATGAGCATTTTGTGCCTTTGTATTGTGTATTGGCATTTTTAATTTTTTTTGTAATGTCTGTAATGATATTTGGGTTTAAAATGATAAAATGACTGTTTTAAATCACGCTTGGTAAAGTTTAAATTTACAGAGAAAGGACCTGTTATCACTTGCACAAAATTGCTGTTAGAAGATTGTGACTGGAAATTTGGCACAGTGAGTTTATGTACATGCATCTCAGACTGAGATTCTTCACTTGTTTACGTGCAGCTGTGCAGCTTCAAGTAAAAACTTGCGTGATTTCGACAGGTGTGTCTTTAGTTAATGTTCAGATAAGAGCATATTAAATCATTCTTAGCTTTGGATTTGCTTTTCTGTTACACACTGATTTGCCAAAATCAGAAATACTGTCTGCTGAACGAGCTGGCTGTGTCTGACTACACACATTTAAAGTCATATTTATGCTGAAATCTCCCCTGATCCAGAACATAATTGAGCATTTCTCCTCATTTCAGTAGACATGAATAACAGAGAATAGCATTTGTACATAGCGGGCCTGTGACATTACCGCCAATAAGGTCTTGTTAAAGTTAAATTGGCTGAATGTGTGTCTAATTCTCTTTTTCCTTTGGGGTCCCTGAACTTAATTTTTCACACAAGCAGCAGCTGCTACCAGTGGCACGGCAGCTTCCTTATGAATCCTTTTTTTAAACTCTGACCAAAGGTCTCTTTAAATAAAGCCATGCATGAATGGAAATGGCAAAATGAATGTGAATGCCAAAGGTTACGAGGAAATGGATGAGATTTACAGACGCAAACTAAAAACAGAACAATGCTGCAATTATATGCGCAAATGGAATGATTCTTTCGATGTTTGTGACAAGCATATGAAATGCGATTTGTAACTAAACAACCGTACACTTCTGCATTGTCAGAAATGCACAGTTGTTACAATTTGTTTGTAGGTGTAATGCAATTAAACGATGCAATAAGAAACTAAATATACACACGGCTTTCCTCGATTGCTTGAAATATTATGCTTGATTCTTGTGCATCCTAATAGGTTGTGTAGATGATGTGTGACCACCGCTGCTGTGACATATGTACAGAACACCTGTCGCATGTTTCTGGGCTCCATTCTTCCTCATGCGCTGCTGTTGCTGCTGCATCTCACACAACCTGTTCCTGGAACATCAACCCTCAGTACGAGTCAGATCCAGCCCCGGTATGACTACACACACACGGCTCATTATGATGGGAATGAAAGAGAAAAAAAAAAAGGCTATAGAGATGAGACATGTTCATGCAGCTGTGTGTCTCTGTTTCAAGTGAAATCTGTCAGATATATAAAACATCAATTAATTTAATTCCACATATGGTGGTACCACAACATTCTTGGACATAAAAGCATAAAAATGTATGGATTTCGTTGCATTACAGAACAAACAGTAAATCAAGTGCAAACAAATACTGTTAGATTTTTTTTTTTTCAGAATGTCCAAACCTATCTACTTAATACTGTCGTGTTATAGTTTAACACATTTTACAATATATCTAATTATATAAAATTCTAAATTCTATATTTATTTATCATTTGAAATACACACATACAATTGATAAACACTTTGAAAACTGCTCTAGCATAAATATAGCGTAGCCTATATACACACACATATTTTGTTATATATGATTATTACATTTATCATTTAAAATGTTTGGATTTGCTCTAATGTTTTGCATGAAAAGCATGCTTGTGCTCATTTTGAAATACATTTTTTTCTTGATTTGTCATTTGACTTTCTTATATTTAAAAAAAAAATCTTGCATTTTTAATTGTGGCCTAAGTGTCCAAATCATATTTGCAAAATAATTTACATAATTGAATGCAATTTTTAATTTATACAACAAAATCAAGAATTATTCTGTCTTTTTTACAATAAGGTGATAAGACAATAAGGTGATCTGTTGTTTCAACAGCAGCCTGCGCTAGTTTGGAGGTTGTTTCCGTCTGGTTTTTGTGTAATATAATTTCCATAGTTGTCTTTTTTTTTTTTTTTTTTTCAAGATTATATGCAGGATGCCAGCTGGCAGACAGATGGTGGTGGCTTTACACGTTTTTATTTAAAGACACATCAGAAGGAAGAGGAGGGTGAGGCAAGAGAACAGCTGTAGCGAGTGGGACAGGACGGTATATGCTGGTCAAAGCGACGAGCAGCCTGCACAATGAGAGAAAAGAATGAAAAACAAACACCCTTTTAGAGAGCTAGAAACTTTCCCGAAATGCACCAGAGAGCATTTGTACCCTAAATATGGCTCCATGACTATGTCAGAGTCAGAATTTTATGATCTATTGTTTGTACACACGTATTGAATTTGTTATACAAAACACTCGGTCTATGGAGAAAAGGAATAAGGATGTTAAAATGCTGTCTTCCTCAGTCAGAGCGGCGCTGCTGGCGTTCTCAGTCTCGTACCACAGACCTGGGGCCTTGTGCCCTTTAACGGCGTTAGTCTCAGCGGGAGGGGGCTTATTAACCTCAGTCTCGTTAAACCTTTTCACTACAGCACAGCAGTGCTGCCTACAACTAATCGTGCAAGCCATGAGATCGAGAAACACTGTGTGGAACATTTGCATTGTTATAATAATTAGAATTTCTTTATTTCGACTCTTTACAAATCCTGCTATTTTACACACATAAAATGTATTCAAGTGCACAGTATCTCCCAGGCAAACAGCTGCTTCAGTGTGAGTCCTGTGCCTTTGCACTTGAGACCAGAGAACAAACGGCCTGTGAGAGGGGCATGCCATATGCAAAATACATAAGTTCAATTAAATAAAACAAACACCAAAACAATAGCAAACAAAGAGTTGTGGATGGTATTAAATTATGCAGATATCATCGTTATTGTGATCGCACGTGATATACAGCTTTGAAAATGATGACTTTGTTGCGTAAAAGGTAGAAATACACTCCAATGTTCAGTGCTACAATAATGTGACTCGTATAGATTTAATTACCACTAATTCCTCTACCACTATGGGGAAACCATGGTAATAA
>JAFVLL020007232.1:0-18924 GCA_021397915.2 Tor tambroides | reverse complement strand
TCTACACATATTTTTTCAATATTTTGCGTGGTTTTTAGCACGTTCCTACACAGTTGCTAAGGTGTTCTTTGCAGTTTTTAGGTAGTTGCTTATTGTTTCAAGTCACAAGAGACCACCCCCGATTCTCTATAATAATCGAGTCTCTAGACATGGCTTGGGTTAATGTATGTCTGCAGGATTTTTTCACCTGTTTTATCACTCACCAGCCAAAAATCTCAAGGTTGCTTTCTTAGAAAACTAACAGCACTCCTCTCAGCAGACATTCAGCTTCCGGGGCATCTTTCATGTTTTGGACGCAAACAGTCCCAGAAAAGTGTGTGTGTGTGTGTGTGTCATGTCTTGCTTCAGCGATCCCTTTTCACCATCCATCTCTCTGTTTCTCTCCTACATAAACACACTCACACTTTCTCAGCCACGAAATGAGCATTAGTGTTCTAATTTCCATATTTTTTGTGAACACACATACTCAAACTGAGACCGAGACAAATCTTATTTGTTCAGATGGAGTCGGGCAGTGATACCAAACAAGAAGCGCTTGAAGTTTTGGGCCGGCATTCAGAACTCGGTGCTACATGGCAAAATGACAGGACTTTGGTTCGGTATCAAAGCAACATCTGTTAGGGCCATTAAACACTCGCATTTACTGAAAAGGCCAATACTTACCAGAGGTTTACAAACTGACGTGTTTAAAAACACACAACCCTGTCCAGCGTCAGTATCTGTCCAATTCAAACAGAGCTTGTTTGCGTAATCGATACAAGTGAAATAATTGCGCGCAGTTTTTATTAGTCAGCTGCGACGGCATGCGGTTAGTGGGTTTTTTTGCGGAGGAAATGTTAGGCTTGTGTTTATGTTTGAAATTGTCTGTGAATGTGGTGAGAATAAGGATCCTGCTCGTGGTTCGTAAACACGCCGAGCCCTGAATAAAAAGAAATAAACGTTTTGCGTCTCAGCAATATTCAGATGAAGTAAGAAAATACTTATCAATCTCTGTGAAGTCGTTGCCAGTTGAAATTCACCATCAATTTGAGCATAACCTCATGTTAAAAGTCCTAGCCTTCACTAAACTACTTTAAACAGCCAGTTCCTGTGATTATGAGCAAATGAGTTGAGTCAAGGCCAATGGCAATGTAACGGAGCGCTTATATATTCCAGAAAATTCAGTGTTTTGGGTGATCGCTAAGGTGTTGGTAGATGGTCAAGTCTCTACCCTACTTTTCTCTAATAAAAGTCCCTTTTTGTAATTCTACTGCATTACGTTCTTCATCCAGATGCAGTTTGTTTTCATTTCCACCCACGATAAAATCTTTTTGCAAAGGAGTCGTGTTAAAAAGCATGCATCGCAGAGGTTTACAGGTCCGTGGCGTCATAGATATTTTGACCTTTGATATTGTAGGTTCGGTTGATTTGGTCTGTTGAAAGTTTCCAGATGGGCCTGATGTTTTAGGTGTGCTTACACAGGGTCATTTGCAAGCTACAGGCTGATTAAAGAGCTGCGGCTGTAGGCCTAACTCATGTTCAGCGCTGGAAAACGCCATCCTTGCTGATGGCTTATTGATGAGGTAGGCTAAAGCTCAAGTTACTTAAAGGTGAAGTTTTGAATTTCTGTGCCTCTAGCACCAGCATTTTTATTTTATTTTATTTTATTTTATTTTATTTTATTAAGGACCAAAGAGAATAGACTGAATAGTAATATAATATAATATAATATAATATAATAACTGCAATATAATATATGATTCAAATGTTTGGGGTTTGTGAATTGTTTTGATGTTTTTAATGTTTTGCCCATGTGTTTTTATCTCTTATGCATCTATTTGATCAAAAACTGAAATATATGTATTATTTCATGTTATTTAAATATTTTAAATGATTAATTATTATTAATTAAATTTGTTTCAATTTAAAATAACTGTTTTCTATTTTAATATATGTTAAAATGTAATTTATTCCTTTAATATACTAATTTGGTCTCAAGAAATTTCTTATTATCATTGTTGAAAAAATGTGCTGCTTAATGTTTTGTGTTTCATTAATTGATTAACGAAAAGTGTATATATACACTTAAAATACAAAAAGTGAAATTTAAAATGAAGTAAGCTTAATTTTATGCTTTGTTGCTGAATATACCTATTAATTAAAAAAAAAAAAACTTGTGGACCTCAAATTTTTTAACTGTAATATATAATAGTTGAAAAATTGTGCTGTTTATTATTTTTGTGCAAACTGTGACACTTTCGTTAAGATTCTTTGATGAATAGAAAACAACATTTATTTGAAATCAAATGTAATATAAGAAGAAAAAAAAACAATGCTTTTTCAGGACTTCCCTCATTCTTCTTACTGCAAATTTAAATCATTTTCGTAAGGATTTTGGTTGAAGCACTTGTAGTTCAGAACCTGTTGTACTCAGAAATGTTGTGGCTGTGCTTGTTCATTATCAAAAAAAACAACAGAACTGGAAAGTGGAGATGATAATTCTTCCCGCTTTAAAAGTGTCTGTACATTTTGATCTGTTGGTCAAAATGATTTCAGGACATTTGGCCAGACAGTCACAAAAAATGACCAGACAGTGACTCAGAGACTGTTGACCTCACGGGGTTCTGGAGCAAACACCTCAAAATATTCATTTGATTTAAACGAACAAGAGGCTCCAGTCAAAATAACCCCACACCGCTGCAGCTTCCAGACCACAGCGAAATAAGATACGAGCTACATGTGCTAGCCAAACAAATAAGAGGCATTTAACAGAGAAAAGTCCTGACGGGATACCGTGGTAGTCTGGCATAAATACTGTAATTATCACATGAAGGCAATGTTCTCATGATACTTGCCATGAGTTATTTCCTTAGCACACAAATCAGAGGAACTAATATACTGCCCGAGGCAAGCAGTGCTCTGAAGTATAGATTTAACCTTCAGGCTTGTGCATCATTCAGAGCTATTAGCTATTATAAAAGTATATTATGCTTATAATTTATATAAATTAGGTGGCAAATGATATTAATTAATCTGACGTTATTGAGTTGTCTTGTGCAAAGAATATCATATAAGTATAACTGGATTTTCTACTTTATGGGTCTCAAACTACAGGTCTACGAGCCTAGATAGTTTCATGCAACTCCATATTTTATTTAGTTGTATTTAATTTCTTTTTTTTAAAATGATTATTTTTTTGATTAGCATTTTGTTTTTGTTTTGTAGAATTTTCTTCTGTTTTTTTTTATTTTGTGTTTTTCTGTTTTGTTTTTGTTTTGTAGAATTTTGTTTTGTTTGCGTCTTATTAGGGCCCGAGCACCGATGGTGTGAGGACCCTATTGGAATTGCTCCGTTTATTCTTCTTCTTCTTCTTCTTCTCCAAAGTGAATCGCTTATTTGGGGGCCTAAACATGCTCCAAAACTCATGAAACTTTGCAGACGGGTCAGAACTGGCGAAAATTTACATCTGATATGGTTTTCAGAAGTGGGTGTGGCAAAATGGCTCGATAGCGCCACCTATACAATTTCAAAAGAGTGCGCCTCGAGCTACGTTTTACGTACATGCACGAAAATCGGTACACATGTGTAACACACCATTACCTACAAAAAAGTCTCTTGGAACTAAATCCAAAACCCAACAGGAAGTACGTTATTTTGAATTTCCTGTACAATTTTTGAGCAGTTTTTGCAATTTCCAGGCCTCGTACTTTGACGAACTCCTCCTACAGTTTTTATCGGATCGTCTTCAAATTTGCTGAGTGTAATCATAAGGCCTTTGCGATGCTAAATTGCGAAGATCTTGAGTTTTCGTCAAGGGGCGTGTCCCTGACGGCCTGACAAAGTTTGATGTTTCGCCATGAAACAGGAAGTTGCTGTAACTCAGGCAAGCAATGTCCGATCTGCCCCAAACTTCACACGTTTGATAGGAGTTCAGTCCTGAACACATACCCATGCCCATATTCAGTTATAGTCATAGCGCCACCTGCTGGCAACAGGAAGTGACATGTTTAACACTGTTATGGACTCCTAGGAGCATATTAAAAAGTGTCAACAAGTGTTAAATAGGTTAGCAACATCCTAGAAACTTACTAAAACATGCTAGCAACACTTAGCTAAGTGCTAAAGCATGCTATTAATGCAGTGAAACAGGAAGTTGCTGTAACTCAGGCAAGCAATGTCCGATCTGCCCCAAACTTCACACGTTTGATAGGAGTTCAGTCCTGAACACATACCCATGCCCATATTCAGTTATAGTCATAGCGCCACCTGCTGGCAACAGGAAGTGACATGTTTAACACTGTTATGGACTCCTAGGAGCATATTAAAAACCGTCAACAAGTGTTAAATAGGTTAGCAACATGCTAGAAACTTACTAAAACATGCTAGCAACACTTAGCTAAGTGCTAAAGCATGCTATTAATGCAGTGAAACAGAAAGTTGCTGTAACTCAGGCATGCAGTGTCCAATCTGCTCCAAATTTAACAAGTTTGATAAGAGTCCTGTCCTGAACACATCTACATGCCCGCATTCAGTTATAGTCATAGCGCCACCTGCTGGCAAAAGGAAGTGACATGTTTAATACTGTTATGGACTCCTAGGAGCATATTAAAATGTCAACAAGTGTTAAATAGACTGGCAACAAGCTACAAACATACTAAAACATGCTAGCAACACTTAGCTAAGGGCTAAATCATGGTTTTAATGTAGTGAAACAGGAAGTTGCTGTATCTCAGGCATGCAGTGTTCAATCTGCCCCAAATTTAACAAGTTTGATGAGAGTCCTGTCCTGACGACTTCTCCATGCCAAGATTCAGTTATAGTTATAACGCCACCTGCTGACAACAGGAAGTGACGTTTAACACTGTAATGGACTCCTAGGAGCATATTAAAAAGTGTCAACAAGTGTTAAATAGGCTGGCAACAATACTAAAACATGCTAGCAATACTTAGCTAAGGGCTAAATCATGCTTTTAATGTAGTGAAACAGGAAGTTGCTGTAACTCAGGCATGCAGTGTTCAATCTGCCCCAAATTTAACAAGTTTGATAAGAGTCGCGTCCTGAACACATCTACATACCCGTATTCGGTTATAGTCATAGCGCCACCTGCTGGCAACAGGAAGTGGCATGTTTAACACTGTAATGGACTCCTAGGTTTATATCAAAAAGTGTCAGCAAGTGTTAAATAGGCTGGCAACATGCTACAAACTTCCTAAAACATGCTAACAACACTTAGCTAAGTGCTAAAGCATGGTATTAATGCAGTGAAACAGGAAGTTGATGTTACTCAGACATGCAGAGTCCAATCTGCCCGAAACTTAACATGATTAATGAGAGTCCTGTCCTGAACACTTCTACATGCCAAGATTCAGTTATAGTGATCTACAGTTATAGTGACCTACTGTCAATAGGAAGTGACATGTTTAACACTGTGATGTACTATTAGCAACACAGTAAAATATGACATTGTGTGCTTAACATGTTAGGAACATGCTCAAACATGCTAGCAAAACTTACTAAGTGCTAAAGCATGCTATTAACGCCATCAAACAGGAAGTTGTTGTTACTCATGCATACAATGGCCAATCTGCCCCAAACTTCACACGTTTTATAAGAGTCCTGGCCTAAACACGTCTAAAGGCCAATATTCAGTTATAATTATAGCGCCACCTGCTGGCAACAGGAAATGACTTGTTTTACACTAACTTAAACATGCAATGCCCAATCTGCCTCAAAATTCACACGTTTTATAAGAGTCCTGGCCTGAACACATCTAAAGGCCAATATTCAGTTATAATCTGTTGGCAGCAGGAAATTTGGCACATATAAATGACTTTTACATATTCCTCCTATATTTACCACTTTAAAAGCATATTGCCCGCTGTTCCCTGTTTTCCTATGGCCACGTGATTGCGGTGAGCCCGGGTGCGAGGGCCCTTTCATCGCTGCTTGCAGCTTTAATTTTGTTCTGTTTTTTGTTTGCCATTTTTTATTTGTTTGTTTGTTTGTTTGCTTTTAGACAAGTCATGTGGACTACTCTAAAATTAAAATTATGGTGCTTTTTCATTTTTGAAGGTTGATAATGCCAGTCTAAAGTAACTTTCCTTGTATGACAATTGCAGCTTGAATTCTGCAAAATATCTAGAAATATACTGTATCTTAATTTTTTATTTAGTGTTTTGACTTTTTTTGTGTTCTGTGCTTTTGTTTTGTTGTGTTTTGTTTCATTTGGTGTCTTTCTGTTTTGTTTGTTTTGTTTTGTAATTTTTTTGTGTGCATTTTATTTTGTTCTGTTCTGTTTTTTTGTTTTGTTTTTGGCTTTTGGATAAGTCATGTGGACTACTTTAAAGATAAAATTATGATGCTAATCTAGTGCCAATCTAGACACACTTTCACAGTACAAAAAATGCAGCATGAATATTCTGCTAAATATCTCTTTTTGTGTTCCACAAAAGAAAAAGTGAGTTTTGAAATTTTTGAGTGAACTATCCCTTTTAAAGGGGTCATCGGATGCTAAATTCACTTTTACATGTTGTTTGAAAATAAATGTGTGTTGGCAGTGTGTGTACACATCTACCCTATTATCCCTATAAATAAAATCCCCTTTTTCAAATCAGGCCGTTCTCAGCTTCTTGTCTGTGTGACGTCACACGGAAGAAGGCCGCTCCCACAATAGTTGATTGACACTAGTGTCTTACCTTGGACCTGCCCTGAGTGAGCTGTAGACAGTCCACCATTGTTTCACTGCCAAAGCAGGAGTAGACAAGAATGTCTCCATAGCGATTGAGGTGTTTTGTTGTTGGATGTAATAATGAACATAGTAGTCGTCATTTACTCCTGATATCTGAGCTGCTGAAGATGCAGAGGATTACATTTGTTTGTGAAGGGAATGCTCCCTGATCTACCTAAATGCGTCTATGTTTGCGCAAATCATTCGTGATCCAGCTTCACTTACAGCAGAAGTGAGTATAAGGGTTTTTTTATGAATCTTTGCAATCGTATTCCTAATAATGTGCTAGTTAGCAATTTTCACAGCTAAAGTAAACAGGCTCTCCGAGCATGGCTCTTCACCCCACAGAAGAGAGGGGCGGGGTGAGCAGAGCTCATTAGCATTTAAAGCAACATGCAACAGAATGGGTTGATGTCTGCAGAGCTGATTTTGACAAGGTAAAAAAAGTGTTTTTTACACTACCATTAAGAAATTTTAACCAAAGTATGTAATAGACTTTTCATTAAGACCCTAAAGAATCATATGAACTTGTGGAAAATGGGCATCCGATGACCCCTTTAAAAAAGAGTTTCTTCATGCCTGGAGTTTCTAAGCATATTAACAGATGCTGTTGTTTTTACACGTGACAGTGACGATTAATAATTTAACCCTCAAATCAAATAACTAAGCTGTGATCAAGCACATCGAACCGACAGCCTGACCTCATGACTTTATCTTTGTCCTTGTATATCTCCCTTCCTCGTCTTCTCCTGTCAGCTGACCTGAATGATGCTGCCCTCAACTCTCGTAACACCATCTGTGTTGACTTTCCGCCATTAAACTGCCACTCCATCTCAAATATAAAGGCCCAAAGGGGAGTACATTTCGGTAATAGACTCGTCTCGACCCCCATACATTCACTGCGAGCCAGGCGAGTTGCGGCTTTGGTTGTATTTCTTCGGCTGGATGCAGCACAGCATCTTCCAGATAATTTTTCATTTCTTCTCACCTTCATCATATACAGCTGACATTTGCCTGCACTCCCTCTGCCCTTGTCTGCTTTTATCATTAACTTAACAACTTGAAGGGCCCACAGGTTTTACAACGAAACCGCAAATGTTTCTTCTTGAGTGAAAATGTCTTCTGTTTCACAAACTTCCAATCCTTGATGAAATAAACTACTGGAATGTTGACATTTATTCTACTACGAGTCATGTTTTGGAACTGATACGTACAACAGAAAACCTACAGAAAGCTATAATGTTCTGGTGGGTGAATGTGGAGGTAAACTGGTCTGTTTTAATGATTCTGTGACCTCATAAAGATATCAAGACTGTCTTCTAGAGTCTCTGACAATATGCTAAAAAATATGTGAAGACAAATATGCACTCTCATAAATAGGCTCTGTTTCAAAACCTGGTGAGCTGCATACATAGGGAGTGTAGTAGCATTATGCTAACTTCTAAGATACCTTTTTGGCCACATTTGAAGGCAGTACTGTGCTGAGCTCAGTGAAAAAAGTCCACCCAAGATGGTGAACAAAGCTAAATGTTGATTATAAATAATTTACGCAATAGCATAATATTAAAAATTAGTTAACTGGAATTGTGAAATTGTGTAAAGCGGAATTGTGCTTATTAGAGTGTCATGTTGTTAGCTTAGCAACATGAACTTATAATCCTTTAAAGACAGACCCACTGTGAGCTATGAGGTTAATCAATTGTATATGCTTTTGTTGAAGCCATCAGTTCATATTGTTTTAACTTACGTTTTAAATAATCATGTTTAACAGCGAAATCCCTGGTGAGAAACTACATTACCCAAATTCCACCAATCAGAAAGTTGCAGCAAGCAAACTGCACCAAAAGTAGCGCTAAGCTCCGCCCACTCCTGTGAAGCACTGCAGATGATTTAACCAATGTAGTTGGTCTCCCCACACACTCTCAAAACATTTAAATATTTGAAATTATATATCCATATTTTGCAATAAACTTAAAATGTATTGTTTCTATATATACAGTCAGCAGCTTAGTTTTATATTTCTTAATCAATTTTAATTCGATTGTCATTCGCAATGGTTCATGAGATTGTAGTTCTTTGCCTCATTCAAGCTGTTAAGAACCTTATCTTTTTGTCCAATTTTGTTTTGCTTCAAATCAAAGTTTGTACTGTTGTGATTCATTGCTCAGGTGGTTGGCTTGGTTCACGGCTTATAACGCTTTAACGAAGACTTTTTAAAAATCGCTATGGGAAAAATGAAAGGAAAAACTACTTAAACACCTAAAACAGCGCTGTTAAAACAGTGGGCGGGCACTAATGTACTCTCTCTTTTTTTTATAAATTTTATGTTTTTATGGGTTTTTTTTTGAAAGTAGTCTAAATATCATCTCATTCCAAAGCCCCCTCACACGCAATGTACGATTAATACGTTACACTGACGGAGCAAAGTCACAGGTTCGTTCACCACAACATCACTTAGTGTGTTCCGTTTGTACTCGGAAGTCAGAAATTCCAAGTTACTATAGTTAGCAACTGCAACAACTTGTGAGGTGCCCTGTAAATGCCAAAAAAAAAAAACTGTTTCCATTGCAATTTTGCGAAATATTCCTTTTTAGAATTGCCTGAAAAACCACCTCAAACTTTTTTTTGCAATAAATGGGAGTTTTTGCGAAATTCACGTTTCCACTGGGCATATATTTCAATTTGCGCAATTTGAAAGGTAATGGAAACGCAGCTACTGTATAATTGATATCTGGACTCATCCGATATCATTTTTATTTAGAATGCTGCCTTAAGGCCTTTCCACACTGAGCGCGGAAAAGCGAAATGAATATTGGACGTGATGACACACTGGAATAAAACAATAGATTTCTATGGATGCTTCCACATAGGCCACGAACATTCGCGCACCGAAAAGGCGAATGTTTTTTTTTGCACTAGTCCAACGAATCTTTTCAGTTTCGCAAAGCAAAACATGGGTCGTCCAATAAGATTTGAGCTAGGATCACGTGACCAGAGCAGCTGCTGTTGCACAAAAGGGTGAGAATGGTGGCACTGTTTCGAAAAGCAGTGTAAACAAACACCGAAGAAGAGAATCCCAGATAAGAGAGTGGATGCTGTGTTCTTGTTATCGTTGGTATTTGAGAACAGATTTCTCACATGTTCTTTATACAGAATAACATTTCTATTAATTCTTCACTGAATTATGTGATCTGTAGAGCACCATCTGTTTTCTTCCAAGTGCGTGAGTGTTATGAGTCAGAGCATGTTCACTCTCTAGATCTTCTGTGTTAAAAAAAAAAATCAAGTGAAACATTTTTCTACACATGAAATATGAAAGCAAATAGACATGATTATGACGATATATTTTCTCTCTGTGTTTTGTATGCAGCTCATGGTATTTTTATAGCAATAAAGGATGTTTATGACAAATATTAGCAGTGTAGCGTTATTAAACATACAAAGAGTGTATGTGTCAGTCCTCTGTCATGTGTGTGTCTTGTCTTGTGGCCATGGAGGCCATTCCAGCCGCCTGCCTCCCTGTCGCTGAGGTGGAAGCGGTTGCTGAGGGACCCTGTGAGGGCCCCTGACTCCTTGTCATGCCCAGAAGAAGCCTCAGCTTCCGAGCTAGCCCAGGAGGGCTTCCTGTTCCTGTGGGCTGTCCTGTTCCTGTCCTGTCTGTTTAGCCCCGGAGGGCTGTCCTGTTCCTGTCCTGTCCCGGTCCTGTCCTGTCCTGTGTTTAGCCCTGGAGGGCTATCAGTTTCCTGTCCTGTTCCTGTCTGTCTAGCCCCGGAGGGCTCCTGATACCCCCTAGAATCCCCATGGAAATTTTGGGGGGGTAGTAGAGCTCTGGGTGGAGTGGGCGGGTTGAGGAACGATGCCACGCCCACAAGGACCACCTGCCATGGCCTCCTGAGCCCCTTGCTCCGCCATGGCCTCCAGAGCTCCCAGCCCTGCCATGGCCTCCTGAGCCCCTAGCTCCGCCATGGCCTCCAGAGCTCCCAGCCCTGCCATGGCCTCCTGAGCTCCCAGCCCTGCCATGGCCTCCTGAGCTCCCAGCCCTGCCATGGCCTCCTGAGCCCCTAGCTCCGCCATGGCCTCCAGAGCTCCCAGCCCTGCCATGGCCTCCTGAGCTCCCAGCCCTGCCATGGCCTCCTGAGCCCCTAGCTCCGCCATGGCCTCCAGAGCTCCCAGCTCCGCCGAGGCCTCAGTCTGTCTCTTCCACTCTGGAGGTCCCCGTCCTGTGTTCCTGTCCGTGTCTGTCCTGAGGGGCCTCCAGAGCGCCCACCCCCCCTCCCTGATGGAACTGTTAAGGCTCGGGTCGAACCTTTCGGGAGGGGGGAGTAATGTCAGTCCTCTGTCGTGTGTGTGTCTTGTGTTCCTCCCTCTTGTTTCCTTATTTGGTTTGTTTCCTGTCCTTGTTTCATGTGATTATTAGTTAAGTCTGTCCAGCTGTGTTTGTCTGATTAACCTGTGTACTTTAGTTCCTGCCCGTTCAGTTTCATGTTGTCTGGTCTACTCGTTGCTGTGTGTCTGCCTTGCCTTGTCCTGCCTTGTCTTGCCCTGATGTCGTCATTAAAGACTATTATTTGAGTTTAATCCTCATCTGCATGTTCCTGTGTCCTCCCTGCTGTGTGCACCGTGACAGCATGTGTCTGCTTATTATTACAGAATCAAATCAACTATAAATCACAATCGGAAGTTATTACAAGCAGTCGATGATGGTTTAAAGTGGGTAAGCAAAAACATTAATAATTACATACATTTTCAAGTGTAGCTTGATGCCAATTGTACTTCTAAATATATTTTAGGATGTTGCTTATTCTTGTAAGCATTATAGATAGTTTGTGTTTCTGGTGTAGAACCAAACTTTGTTTATCTTAATTTAATGCTGTATATTGGGCATCGGACGATGTTAAATCCATATACGAGATACACATCTGAGGAAAAATACATTGTTGGTCGGCGCCACCTAGCGTGCAGGCGTGAATTAGCAGAAGGCGAACAATCGTTTCGTGCTCGGTGTGAAAGCACCGTCGTCGGTGATTCGCCTCGCTTTTTCGCATTGCGCTCAGTGTGGAAAGGCCTTTAGAAGGCACCGTATTTAGGTACCTCATGCGGTTTTGGACCACAGCCATTGTGAATACTGCTTACATGTTTTCTCCATGCTAAGAAAGCTGCAACTCACTTTTATAATGGCCCATTGAGAACCTTCTTTAAAAATGTGTCACCGGTAGTTTTCCAAAGGTTTTCCTGTTTTGGATTACAAACAGAGCACTATGCATTGGATGACAGCAGAGGGGAACAGGCCAAAATTTGCTCCCGACAAAAGCCATTGAAGCGTGTCTGACAAGAAAATTGGCAACATTTGGTTCAGCGAGGTTTTGAAAGAAACAGTTTTAATACTCTCCCTCTATAAATAAGCATAATTTTACACGTTCCATTGCCCAGGAACAAGACACAGACAATTCCAACAGTAATTTTATGCACAGCATTTGGATGTTCTAAAATCTGGATTGATGCATGGCTATCACTTACAAAAAGTATTTTGGCGGTATTATGATGCAGTGATGAAATCAGGTGGTAATTAATACTGTATATACCATAGTACCACAATACATTACTGTATTCATATACCATAATATTTAGAATGGTACATGTCCAAAAACCTCAGTACTTTTTTGTAAGTGATATATATGTGTAATACAGCTAAAAATGAAATGACTCCAGAAGCAGTTACACTGGAATCTTTACATAACTAGGAAAAGGCTGTGCAAGCATATGTTTTTAAGCTTATTTTCTTTCGCAAATTACTGCACAAACATTCATTTTACAGAGCCATACCTGTTTAACCGGTCAATCTGTCAATTAACTCCAAAATTTGAAGTAGCTCCAGCAAATGTGGAAATTTACGTCTTTGCAAAAACTGGCACAGAGACGACATTAAAGAGACAGTTCACCCAAAAATGAAATTCTATCATCATTTATTCACCCTCATGTCATTCCAAACCTGTTTCTTTTCAAATTTCTTCATTCTGCAGAACACAAATGACATTTTGAGAAATGTTGGTAACCAAACAGTTTTGGTGACCATTAATTACCATTGTATTATTGTATAATTTCTGGCAAATGATGACAGAATTGTCACTTTTGGGTAAACTGACATGCAAAAATATTAATGAAAGGACCAAAATGTCCAAATACAATGTCTGTATACAAAAGATATTTTGAAAAATGTGACTGTTTTTTATCCATGCAATGAAAGTCAATGGGGTCCAAAGTCCTTTGTCATTGTATGAACAAAAAAGTGAAAACATTTTATAAAATATCTTCTTTTGTGTTCCACAGTAAGTCATACAGGTTTAGAATGACTTTAGGGAGAGTAAATGATAACAAAATTGTCATTTTTAGGTGAACTATCACTTTAATGTTGCTACTTGTGGGCGGAGTCTGTCTCAAAGTATGCGAAAGGGGGCGGGGCCCCACAGATTCGCGGTTTGCCACTGATAGCGAGATAATAGTCTGTTTCCTTTGATTTAAATGCCGTTTTATTCTTTCCTGCAACCGGTCCTAACCTCATCCACCACAGCGAGGGCGTTCCAGTGGCTAATGAACTGAACACAGTGATCTCTCAATGTTTTTAAACCCTCTGTGTCTATCATCACGTGCACTGACTCATGAGTTCAGCAGAAATGGTCTGTGGTGACAACTTTTATTACTCTGAGTGATTCAGAGGCCGGACAGGTCGACGGAGAATAAACAAGGATGTTGTGAAAGCAGTTAGGCTCATTTTCACAAAAACACGGCCTGTCGCCGACACATTAATTTTTGTTGTGGACGTCTGGAAGGGAGCATTTATAGGATTTCAGAATGTGTGAACGCCTCTGTGATTTATTTGACCTATAAATTATAGAGTTTCTGTGCCGTCAGACAGGTCTTCGATCTCAGAAGAGAGGTATTTGAAACAGCAATTTCATACTGGGTGGTTGTGTGGAAGTATTACATTTTTGCAGTTTGATGACGTCTGAACATAATTCAATGTTCTCCAAAGCGGCTGCTTCATCTGTTCAATACAGCTGTGAAATCTGGAAAAGAGGCATGTTTTCTTGGGGAATTTCGAATGGGATTTTAGAATAATGATTTACAGCATTTATAACAAAACTAAGTTCATGGTTAGCATTACTCAAAGAGACTATCATGTTCGGTCCTACATAAGTTACAGTCATACCTCAAATGCAAATTTTAATTCTAATGGATTTTTTGAGATGTTATTCTGTGACTTTTCCAGTCATCTGATTGAAAAAAAACATTTTTTTTATAGCAATCGCAGACACATGGAATGATTTCTAGCCAATTAAAGTTACGACCAAATGGAAGTCGTGACAGATCTTTTCTTCTGTTTTGTGATGTAAAACTGAGTGTAATACATTACTGACAGCGAAAAAATGTAGGGTGTGGACTTGGTTCTATAAATCGGTATTTGACTAGATGTTGAGATGTGGGCGTGGCATTCGAAAGTGGAGGCATACAAACAAAAGTTTGCAGGGGCGGAGCTTAAGTGAACTTGATTGGAGAAGTCCTGCAAATGTCACCAGAGAGAAATATGTCATTTTTACCGGAAGATCGAGTTTGAATTTTCATTTCATGCCAACCTAACAGTTGAGCATAACCATAATTGATGGGTAATTGTTCAACTATGAGACTTTTAGAACATAAACTCGCTTACAACACAATTTTCACACTCACTGGTTTAATTTGCACATTGTGTTTAATAATATTCTGTAATAAAAATGATGAAAATGAAATTTTTGTAATAAAAGTTACATAATATTTCACACTTTTTGTATAATTTGATTAAAATAAAATCAATCGATGGGACATGGTGTTTGAAGTTGAAGAAACATGCTGTTCACATACTTGTTTCTCTGAAAAACAGTGCTAAAGCCAGTTATTCTACTTTAAAAATGAGTATTCCATGTCAGAATGTCTGTTTTTGTTTTGGTCTGTGTGAGTCCGCCCACTGCCAGTTTACCCAATAGTATTTTGACACTCTGGGTTGCAAGTTGTTGGAAAACACAGCGTATTGCAGCCATGGGAGCCAGCAAACAAACTGGATCAAAGATGGCATATTAAAACACAGATAAAACAATTCATCAGCTTACAATATGTAAAGCTTGTTGCTTTCCGTTGTCAACTGCGACTGTTCCTGTTGCGTGTCAATCTGGCAACCCGCATGAGAGTTGAGTCTGAGAAGGAGGGGACGGGAAAAACAACTCTCTCTATTATTTTGAACTTGGACTGCAGTCCCCATTTAAACTACATACTACACTTTTAATTTCAATAGTCAACTGATGCAGCTTTATTTGTGTGCTCTACCCCAAAGAGAAATAAAACAGTGATTTTATGAAGAAAGTTCGGTCAAGTGCAGCCCGACCCAGACGAACCCAAAATGACCCTGATCCGGTTCCATCACAGACAGTCTTGTCCAAGACTCCCCTAGTGGTTTACTGGCTGTCTTTTCACTGCAAGAATGCTTCGCTTGCTCTACAAACTGGGTTGTGTGGAAACTTCTTTCTAGACATCAAGGGAGATGCGGTGTTTGGTTTGATAAAAGACTGCTGCTCTGTCTAAACTCCTTCTGAGATGAATCACTTCCCAGAGAGGAGGAGAAGAATAGGTTTGATCATGTTTTGTGTTCGGGAGAGTTGGGGTGCATTCGAGATGGAATTGAACTGGATGTCCACCCACAACATTGCTCGTCTTGGAAAAGCATTTTGGAACCCGAATAAGTGAACAAAAAAAATAACAAACTAATCCGTGTGCCATGAGAATGTGATTATTCACGGCCTTTGGCGTTGCATGGAGTACAAATTTTGTTCCTCAAAAAGAAAATCAAATAACAAACTTAAACGTGTTTGCATAGTGAAGAAGTATTATTTCTATACTTATATATATTAATACATAATATATGTTTAGTACTTATTAATGGTTTGATTTACCTTTTTACTTTTTTATTTACTAGTTTTAGCATTTTATTTATTACTTTTAATATAATTTTATTTAAATTTTAGCAATTGTAGTACTCAGATAAAATTTTTACTTTAGTTTTATTATTTTATTATTTATCATAGAATATTTTATTTGGTATTTTTAACAATGACAACACACACCTTATGTATGCATGTATATGAGTTTGTTTATAATATTTATAAATGTGTGTGTGTGTGTAGATAATTGTCACGGGTTGTCAAGGAATGAGGATAACAAACAAAGATTCACAATTCCAAATAGACTTTACTAAGAATACCAGGGAGGTACAACACATAACACCAAATAATAACCGACACTGGATAGAACAGAATCAAGACTATAAATACACACATGGTAAATGAGGGAACTAAACAAGAACAGCTGGACCAGGATTAACTAATCAGAAACCATGGTAACTAACGAGAGCTCATAACAGACATGACAAACTTAATCATGACACTTTTTTTTTTTTTTTTCACCCGTTTCCACTTTACAGTTACCTACAGACCAGGTACCCAAAACTCCCGAGCTGATGCTCTCTCCCGTCTGCATCAGCCCATGCAAGACACTACTGACCCCGAGACCATACTCCCTCCAGCCCTCTTCGTTAGTCCCATTGTGTGGTCACTTGATGAGGACATTCGACAAGCCACGCTCACGGAACCTGCTCCACCGGGAGGTCCAGAAGGGAAGACCTATGTCCCTACCGCTCTCCGCCTTTCCCTTCTGGACTCGCTCCATTCTTCTCCGGGCTCTGGACATCCAGGCAGCAACCGTACCCTCTCGCTCCTCCAACATCGCTACTGGTGGCCCAACATGGCCCATGACGTTTCCCAATTCGTCAGGAGTTGCTCAGTCTGTGCCACTTCCAAAACCCCCCGTCATCTACCTCATGGTAAACTGGCCTCCACAGAAGCCAGCACCTAGAGGACGTGGCCGCCCTCGTCGTCGGCAGCGGGCGTCAGGAGCCGCCCGTGGAGGAGGGGGTACTGTCAGAGAATCATCAGCCTCGTCAGGTCCCAGCAATCAGCTAGTACGATCACACTCACCTGAATTCTAACCACGCACACCTGGCACCTCCTAATCAAGACCTGCATATAACCATTGTCACTTGCCACTCACCTTTGTCTGGTCTTGATCGTCACGATCCTCAGACTCCCCCATCGCTACTGCTACTGGTTCCAGTTATTGTCCGTCTGCTCCGATCCCTGTTCCAAACTCCGGCCAGAGGGTTACAGCCTGTGATACTCCGCCAGTTAAGTCCATCCATCTGTTCCATGCTACCTGCTATCGCTGCTCAGCGGCTTCCTTATCCCGACTCAATAAATATTATCTCATTCACCTCATTCTCCTCGCTTGGTCTCCCTCTGTTATGTGACAATAATAATATACATAATATAGTGGGTAAATATATATATATATATATATATATATATATATATATATATACAGTATATAGAAAGTTAATTATAATATATAGTATTGTTTTTAAATTTTTATTTTAATTACTTTTATTGTGATTTTATTTCATTTTTAGTATTTCTGTGTAGCTTTATTTTTATTTCAGTTTTATTTATTTTATTTTAGTTTTTCTTGCAATATTTAATTTTCTATACTATTTAATATTTTATAGTAACTCATAACTGATTTTCTTTACACTTCAATTATTTTACAAGACTTGGAATATAGCACAAAAATCTACGAAAAAATAATGTATAAACATGAATGTTTTAAATGTAATTACTATCAAATCTTGCATTTGATTTATTTTCCCAAATCAAGAAGCGATGCTGTCATGTTTGTTCGGTAGTCCACGGTATGATTTTTAGAGCCGTCGATCATTGCTATGACATCATAAGCATATAGCGTGAGTCGCGTGTAAGAGGGTGATGACAGGCACATCCTTTCAAACTAAAATTACCCCTGAATATGTTCCACATGATTTATCCTCTGCTGGGACATAAACCAGAGGCTGACCGTGATAGCAAACACCACAAAACGAATACTAGCCTTCGGAGAATTACAGACTTGGGCTATTTAGGGAAAACTGCATGAAAGCTTGTCTTTGTTACATTAAGCCTAAATGAGTTTTTCACATTCACAAAGTGAGACCTGTTTTACATCTTTTGCTCACTTTGTCATGGAATGCTACAATTTCAGCTTACTTTGACATTCTCTTTTGCTTCGGCAGTGTAATTTTAAGCTGTTTAAAAAAACATTATACTGTTAATTGTGAAATATATACTGGATTAAAATAAAAAAGTGGTGGATTGCAGAATTGCAATGTGGTGACACATTTGGCTTCACGTAGCAAGTCACATGAAGATATTAGCATGCTAGCCTGAGTGTGCTATAGAGGCATTAGGTTAGCTCAGAAAAACTTAGCAAGTGCAAGATATAAACTGAGAGAAGTAAAAAAAAAGATAACACTTTATTTTAAGGTGTCCTTGTTACACATGTTATCACTGTTATAATAACAATTAATTAAGCATAATTACATGCAAGTAACCCTAAGTCAAACCCTATTCTTAACCCTAACCATATAGTAAGTGCATGTAGTTAATTAATATTACTCGGTATTTAAATGTATAATTACACTGTAACAAGGACACCTTAAAATAAAGTGTGACAAAAAAATAAAAAAATACACTAAATACCATTTAGCATTATATGTTTTTTTTTAAAATTGTTGTGGGTTCTATATACTAATACTATAATTAATAATGATGTTTGAGGACCAAACTGACCCAATTTTAATACAATTACTCAAAAATCACACAACGTAAAACAATAAATGATAACTGCAAATAGCAAACAGATCAAAACAGTTACAACTAAATTATGACTCTACAAAAAAAATAAAATAAAAAAAATAATAAAACAGCAAATATGAAAACATATGATGAAAACTTATGAAAATGTAAAGAGTCCACTGTAGGCGAGCGTAGTGAGAACCCAAGTGCAGTTTATTTACAAGGTGAAATCCAAAATCCAAACATAATCCAAACAGACGAAGACTTGACTTGACATGAAACAGACTTGACCAGAGACAGACTTGGCATGGCATGAACAGACTAAACTCACCGACAGCAGGTTACAACATCAATACACGACCAAGAAACAAAGGCAATGACATGGCTACTTATAGCAAACACTAAGGGTCACGTGACAAGAACCAACGAATAGGAAACAAGACACATGACCTGGA
>JAFVLL020007231.1:0-13516 GCA_021397915.2 Tor tambroides | reverse complement strand
TCTAAATCTGTGTTAGTGAGCACTTCTCCTTTGCCGAGATAATCCATCCACTTCACAGGTGTGGCATATCAAGATGCTGATTAGACAGCATGATTATTGCACAGGTGTGCCTTAGGCTGGCCACAATAAAAGGCCACTCTAAAATGTGCAGTTTTACTGTATTGTGGGGGTCCGAAAACCAGTCAGTATTTGGTGTGACCACCATTTGCCTCACGCAGTGCAACACATCTCCTTCGCATAGAGTTGATCAGGTTGTTGATTGTGGCCTGTGGAATGTCTGTCCACTCCTCTTCAGTGGCTGTGTCCACTCCTCTTCAATGCAACAGTTGTTTTGCATACTATTTTTGTAGAAACCATGATTTTTTTTTTTTTTTTTTTTAATTCTTTGATGAATAGAAGGCACATCATTTATTGGGAATTAAAATCTTCTGGAATTTTATAAATGTCCTTACTGTGTCTTTTGATCAGTGCATCCTTGCTGAATAAAAGCATACATTGCTTTCTGACCGCAAACTTTACAACAGTAGTGAATGCACCAATACAAAAATATAGTATGTGGTAAATAGGCTGTATACTGTAATTTTTTTAACTGAAACATTTTAAAGCATGAACATTTCCACAAGTCTTTGAGACTCAGTTTCAACTGATTCATTTAAATAAACAGTCATTATACAACATTATTTGATCACAGAATTCTGTGATTAACGAGTCAGAATCAGGTTGTGTTATATTATCAAAATAATGTTATCAAAAGTATTTTGCCTAGCTTTAGGATCATGTTGGCACATGTCTATAAGCCCTCTGGTGTCAGCAGCTGTATTTTGCGTTACTCAAACTCATTTGCAGCAGTTCCCTTTGTGTTTTCTTGTGTGCAATTCATTTGAGGGGCAGAATTACTCTCCTGATGTTAGTCTGGAGCCGACAGGTGTTCGCTGGGACCTCGTTAGCACCATTAGCATGATGAAGTTTCGCCTCCATGTGTAAAATAAACAGATTACAACACAGATAGGCAAGCAGCCCACTCTCAAGGCACTGCACACACACTCCTTCAGACTTCCCATTGCACAGTTTTGTCATTAAAGCAATTAGTGTCAGCAGACACCACGCTAACGACACCTCACTGAGGCACTTCCTCTAATCTGCTTCCACAACCTTAGACGAAATGACACAGGCAGCAGAAAATGCATAATCTCAAGCATTTAACCTCATTTCAGACCTTGAATCTTAAAAGAGCAGTTTCTATGACTGAACATGATAGAATTGTAGTCACGTTTTTGTAGGTTTTGCATTAATAATGAACAGTCTGGCTATCAACAATTTGAAAAGAGTATGACAAATTTAGATGATTTATGAATAATTAATGCTATTTCTCTCTCCTTTAGAAAACCATCACTGGAGGCAAATGTCTTAATCAAAAGGCTACATTAATATTTACTGTAATCTCTTCCGGTAGACATGCTAATTAACGTCGAATCCAAACTTAATTTTAATGAAGCAAGCCAGGAATGCTAGCACAACTGCATGTTGTGGCCTAGAGATATGACCATATACTCTGAACAGGAATAATATTTATATTAGCCTCTTAACACGATACCACTTTTACACAAACATGTCCTCCTGTAATGAATTAGTTTGAAAGGCAATCAGATATCAGTGATTACTGGAAATATGCACCATCCAGGCTTTGCATTGTTAAAGTAATTGGAGTAATTTATGTTCTCCTTGTCCTTGAATAAGAAAGTCCTCTTTTTTCTTTCTTAGGGCCTGTTTGTCTTTTCTTGGTGTATGCACAGGATTGTCTTCCCTTCAATAAATAATTCATTTTTTGAATCCATTATTAAAATGTCTTCATGATCTATAACTATCAGCTCTTCAATCTGCATTAAATAAATGGAGATAGATGCAGGATATGAGAATAAAATATAGTCAGGCTCTGTTTGGTGGTCGTATTTCTCAAATAAGACATTAATGTCGCTATATGCAGTCAGCACTACTCATCCACATTTATTAATAACTTAATATGCCTTTAATAAAGTATTTTTTTTATTATTATTATGCTGCAATGAAAGCAATAAATTTCTCTTAATAACAACTTGTGCCTACTATGTTGGCTGATGATTTGGCTCACTGAGTGTGTCATCTTGTGTTTTCCAGGCTTTCTAAACATTCAATCCTGGCCAGAAAACATGACTGATCTGAGTGTCTTCTCCAATCTGGCAACCATCGGAGGCAGGTCTCTCTACAGGTAAGATCCAAGGCTCACTCTATGTTGCCAGCTCCAGAACTAATCCCCCTCCTTCTCCTACTTCCTGTTGCCTTCAGGTGCTCCTGGGAAACTCAGTCAGGCATTCATTATTACATGTCATGTATATCTAGAATATCTACATCTGAATTCAAAATAATGAGAATTATTCATTTCTATCACTTATTTACACATGGTATGAAAAGTGAATGTTTGTAAACTATGAAACGTGGTTCAGCTTACACTTGTTGTCCTTCTGCGGTTCCGTAATCAAACCTTTAAAATACTTTAAAAACCTTTAAAAATTGAAATAGAACGTAAAATTAAAATAACTTGCAAAATCCATCCATCAAAATCTGCTCACTGAAATCTATATATTATACATCAGTGTTTTGCTGTATTTACTCATTTGCCTCATTCTTTTAGTGAATTGGGCTAAAACAGCATGTGCAAATAAACAGCGTAATTCATTCTTAGTGAACCCCCTCTTTTGTGTTTTCTAAAGAGGTCAAGGCTTTATTGCCAAGAGTTCAAAGAGTACGAATGAAAAGCTGTATTCACAGAGTGCAACATCCATTTGCTTAGTGTTAAAGAGTCAGTAGAGACAGAAGAGAGCGGGAGTGCAGATCCACCAGCCTGTTTTAACATTTGTAGGGTCATTTGTTGAAAGCTGTACCACTGTACCAATTACCGTCTGTCACTGTGTCTGATGTGTCTGGCACAAAACACAGAGAGAGAAAAACAGAATAGAAATCTCTGAGAGGCAGATCAACGAGATGAGAGCGATGTCAGTGTCTAAGTGCACCTGCACGTTCTGCCGCTGCTCTCTGACTCTCTGCTGACGGCCGTCTCAAAGCCCCTTTGATGTGCTCTTCAGCACGCCTGCCTGTGATTAAAAACACCGTTGTGATTACGCCTTGGCATTAGCCGATCTCATCACATCTGAAGTGGGAGATCCTCAGCGACGCTAGATGGGGGACGCAAGCTAAACACTTGCTTTAGAAATGCAACAGCATCTCTCATACTGACAAGTCACTCGTGCCTTTTGTTCATGAAGCCATCATGTAGCTTTCTTTGTGTCAGATCTCATTCTTTTGTTTCATTCTTATTCATTCTGATCTTTTTTGTCCATTGGGTCTCAAAGTCTTCAGGCTAAACAAAGTTTGGTCTTTGTTTTTTTGGATGTTAAAATTATGGCTGTCAATTTATTGTGTTAATTTAGATTGATTCATTATTTAAAGTAATTTTTTTTAATAAAATGAGTAAAAATATAATGTAATATAATTTTTATTGTTTATTTATTTTAATAGTTTTGCAACATTTGTTTAGATAGATAGATAGATAGATAGATAGATAGATAGATAGATAGATAGATAGATAGATAGATAGATTTAATATTAATATTTGCACTCTTTAAAATATTAACAGTAACCTCTCCTGCTTTTTCTCTTGTGTTCAGTGGCATCTCTCTTCTGGTGCTAAAGCAGCAGTGGATTTCCTCACTGAAGCTGCAGTCTCTCAGTGAGATCAGTGCTGGAAACGTGTATGTCACCAACAACAGTCAACTCTGCTACTACAACACTGTCAACTGGACTCGACTTTTCCGCATCAACACCCAGAAGGCCCTTATCCGCAACAACCGCGACCCCAAGGAATGCAGTGAGTCCATCGCTCTGTTTTACTACAGTTACATTTGGCTTTGAGATAAATTAGCCAAAGCCAAAGATATTTGACTTGAGGTCTGGTCAAGTAAAGTCTACCAGGAGGGGTGTCTTACATAAAAATTTTAAAAAGAAGATGTGTTAAGGCTAGGATCGTTTTCAGGCTCCCAGCTGCTGTTTGTCCTGGTTCACCAGAACCACAGAGAGAGTTCACGACGTCTCACGCAGAGCTCGCTGACTTTGAGGTAGTAAACTCGGTCACATTGTAAGGTGCTGGTGCAGCTCCCTCATACCTGTCGTTCTGCCTGGGTCAGTGCACCTCACTGAGCCTAGCGGGGGCTATGAGGGCCCCGGGTTCCTCTGCAGATGGAGGGGGTCAGGAGGTGTCAGATGATCTGAGTCTCACTCTGCTGTGAAAGACGAGTACTGATGCAAGCCCCCTACAACGTACTCCCTTTTTACCCTTCAAAATCACCCAGAGATCCAGAACACAAAGTTCTTTGAGTTATTTTTTTGAAGACTTGAAGAAGTGTGGAACAATGTTACCGTAAGCCTGAAAAAAATACCCAAATGCCTCAGGTTTACGGGTGGACCGCCAATCTAATTACCCATTCTCTGCAAACGTTAAGTCTCTCCATAAACGATCACAGGGAATTAATTGCAGGGAGACCCTGCAACAATTTCTGACATTTCAGTTTTTGTTTTTTTTTCCAGGAGAAGCTGTAATCACCACAGGGACTTTACTTTGACCTCTGTCTTTAAGAACTCACTCTTTTCTCGCTGCTGAGTGATGTTTATGACTATCTAAAAAGCTGTTTTTGCCCTGCTTTTCCATTGCGCAGGATGTTGTGATGCAACAGCAATCATTAATGTCTCGCGGCAACCGTACCCTTTTGTAGGGCTTAGCGATCCCCCTGGCTCTTACCTATCTCCCTGGAAACCAACCCAGCACTGCTTTTGACGTCAACACAACCCAAATTGTGTGTTTTCAACCAGGTTAAAACTTTGAAGTTGGCATCTTTTTGATCCATCTACCACAAACGAACAGCTGAAAGGGTTTCCCACTTCTCTGTGTTGCTCCTCGTGCTGTTGGATACCTGCTCTAAGCACCAAGTTGGTCCTTGAACTGGTACATGTTGTTCCCTGAGAAATGCTGGGCTTTTTGTATAGTGCTCTCTGGAGTGCTTTTACATGTCATTGCTCATTCATTCATTGATATTTGCAAATAAATGTAAGCACAGAAAATAATTCCTCCCAGGTGTTCAGCAGTGCTTACAGTAGAATAGAACTCTCCTTAGGGAATCAGTCCTCAAAAAGTCTTTATTTTCTAATTGAAAGCTATTTTTTCTTTACATATTATGTTGGCAGCATAACTATTTGAGTGAAAGTTAAATTGGAAAATATACATGAAAGTTTAAATTTAAAGTATTTTATTTGTCTAAAGTTTAGTCTGTGTAGTTTTGGATGTTTTAAAATTCAGGTTAATTTTATTAATTATTTGATTAATTATTTAAAATGTAAAGTTTATAAAATGTAATATAATCCAAAATAAAAGTTTTTGTTTACATAAAATATGTATGTGTACTGTGTATAATTATAATGTATGTATATATAAATACACACACATACAGTATATATTTTGAAAATATTTACATGTATATACATTTATATATTTATATTATTATATATAAACATAACATATTTTTCTTAAATATATACATGCATGTGTTTGTATTTATATATACATAATAAATATACACAGTACACACTTATTAATTATGTAAACAAAAACTTTTATTTTGACAGCACTAATATATATATATGTATGTGTGTGTGTATGTATATAAGCAAATTAGTATTAGTATTATATATTTTATTTATTATTATTTATTTATTTTTATTATTATTATTATTATTATTACATATTAGCAGCATAACCGTTTGAGTAAAAAGTTACATTTAAAAAATGGATTTTGAAATCTCTAGTAATTGATTTGTCCCAATTTCTCTTTGATGTCAGCAGCACCTAAGCAGCATGAACTCCACAAGTTCTTGCTGTAAAATCCAGCATGATTTGAGGTGTTCCTAAGAGCATTCTGAGTTTCAATGGAAGCAAGAACATCTGACTTTTTGTTCACATGCTCTCAAATTTGCTTACATTTGACCCTCTGTGTGCTCTGTATGCTTGGTGATGAAATTCTCATTATTAGTTTCAGAAGTTGAAGAGGACATCTGTGAGACATGCTTAGGTTGTGTCAGCAGTATTTTAAAACACTCTCCAAGCTGCTGCACAATCCAGTGTCTCAGTGGGTGGGCACCTGGACCATTCTGTCCTCATTTCAAATTGAAATACAGCGGTTCATATACAGGCAGCTTCTTACAGGCGTAATAAATCCATAACCAGACAAGTAGCATTTTTCACAGATGGCGTGTACATTGTGTTCAATCACGGTTTCGCGAAGGATCTTTTCTTTCTATCAACTGGATGTTTCCCAGGGGTGGACTGACAGCACCATTCTGAGACTAATGTGCAATAGATTGAAATGCAGCTATGGACAGAAATTAGTTTTTCATCGTGACACCTTGGAACAGGTGATGTTTTGTTAGAAAAATAGTAAATTAGAGCAATCACCCACAATTGCACAATTTCTTGCACAATTTTTACAGCATAACTTAAAATATATTGGTATATAATCTATTGCTGTACATATGTAAATACATAAAAATATATCAAATAAATGTAAAATTATTTAAAAAAAACAATTATATGAATAATAATAAGTCTATAAAAAGCATTACAATTTTTTTTTTTTTGTGTGTGTATTTTAAAATGTAATTTCTGAATTTTCAACAGCCATTATTACTCCAGTCTTTAGTGTCGCATGATTCTTCAGAAATCATTCTAATATGTTGATTTGGTTTCATATTTTTGGTTTCAGATATCTAGGGGGTAGAGATGGTAGGTTTAGGGGTGGGGACGGGTAGGTTTAGGTAAATGTAAGGTGGGAGGAGTTGGATCTAGATCCAACCACGCCCCCTGGATCTTGTGTTCTGCAGTGAGGACCATCTCTATTTTTGTGGAAACACAGTGATACATTTTCTTTAAGGATTTTTTGATAAATAAAAAAGTTCCAAAGAACAGCATTTATTTGAAGCAGAAACCCTTTGTAACATTATATGTACATTAAATATTTGCTATTTTTGACAGATGCAAGATGCTAGGAAACTATGAGAAAGTTAGTTATTTACTGGCATAAATGCTCCTGCATTAATGATCATATTTTTTGCAGTTTTGGATCGTATGGTATGTGACCCGCTGTGCTCTGATGCTGGCTGCTGGGGTCCGGGGCCCGACCAGTGCCTGTCCTGTCGGTTCTTTAGCAGGGGCCGTACCTGTGTCGAATCCTGCAACCTGCACGAAGGGTAAGTTGTTAAATGCCACAATCCCACAGTTATTTAATATTAAACACATTATTTGTGCAGGAGTTTTACTACCATAAATCTACAAATCTCAAGTATCACAGGTGCACCTAAGCTATGTTGTAGAATCATTTGAATACACTTCATGGCATTGTTTATTAATGTTCGCTTGTAGAATATGTGCATTCCTAAGATTGAACTATTGCTGCGTTCTCCAGGGATTTCACCCAGATTCATGTCTCCATCCTCTAGACAAACAATAAAAAACAGTAGAGCAGCACGTCCCCTGGCTTTGGAGAGCAGGTTGCAATGATGAAACGTAAGCTTGGTTGAGCTGGAAAACAAATAACAGTGTTTGGGTGAGCTAGATGAGCTGGGTACATCTCCTACCTCATATGACTTCTACAAATACAGCGGTGTGTGGAGCACTGTGACAGAATGAAGAACTGAGTAAAGCCTTGGTTTTGTTTTCACAAAGGCACAAAGATTTAGGGCAGATAAACAGACACACAAATATGACTGCTTCCTCAACTATGGGCACTTTTGACCTTGTGGACTTTTAGAAGATAAACTCTTAAAACAGACTTTTCAAACTCACTACTCTACTAGTAGACACATTTTATCATAATGTCATAATTTCTTTCGGGGGGGGGGGGGGGGGGTCACTTCCACACAATAAGGGGTTTTATAACATAATTCTTCATGGCATTAATTCATCCTTTTATGATATTAGTAAATGTTTAAACAATTTAATAGTATTTTTATGGTGGATTTTCATAGCTTATGCTTGATAGACAAATATAAAATAATAATGATCTAAACTTTAAAGGTATAGTTCACCCAAAAATTTAATTTCTGTTATCATTTACACACATTTCATGTCATTCCAAACCTGTATGACTTTCTTTCTTCTGTGAAACACTAAAAAAGTTTTTCAAAAAATGTCTTATTGCCTTTTTGTCCATGCACTGAAAGACAATGGGGTCTAGTGTTTTTTTGAACCCCATTGACTTTCATTGTATGGACAAAAACAGTTGAAATATTCTTCAAAATTTCTTCTTTTTGAAGAAAAGAAAGTCATACAGGTTTGAAACGACATGAGGGTGAATAAATGACAGAATTTGAACTTTAAATGGTGAGCTATCCCTTTAAAGGCATTTAAAAAGTAGGAAAAATGTGCAGTAGAATAAGTTTAACCTTCATTTAACAACAACAAAAATATTTAATAAAAGCACAAATACTGTAGATATACCGTGTTTGACTAATCTCACATGATGGTAGAGTGGGTGGATTTGTAATGTGTCCCAAAGCACTCTAGAAAACATATTTTGGAAGTCTTGTCTCATTTTGTTGTCCTTTCTTGTTTCGTGTGCAGCCAGTAATATATTGACAGTTTATTTATTTATGTATTGTCTTTGTGTTATTTCACAGTACCCAGTGTCTTTATCTCATCATAAATTCCTAAACAGCCTTGGGTAAAACTAATCATTTTGTTTTCCGAGGCGCTGTAGATTCAGAAAGTTGTGTTTTGAATGCTGGTGTGCTGATGTTCCTGCCAGGCTGCTTAACTAGCTTAACCAGCAAAGCTTCTATCTTTACCAGAAAATCAACCAGTACCAAACCAGCATGAAAATTATTTTTGGTAATGATTGTTTGTCTAATTCCTCAAAAGAATGGTTTGGCATTGATAAGCTCTTTCTGTTGGTTTAGAGAATTGGAGTAAGTAAACACTAAAGGTGCTGATCAGTGCTGTGAAGAAGGTAATTTACAGATTGGTTTTGAGTTCCCTCTTTATTTGTTGTGTGCTTACGTACTGCTCAAAGGGAACGACAAATATCAGCTTTTGATTGATTTGCCTGAGCGAAGCAGTGAAATATATTTTCTCCTTTGCCCAGAGCTAAAACAAGACAATAAACAAACGGCATCCATTTTCACATTCTAAAACAGCATCTGCCCATTTAAAAAGAAAGCTCGTCCTTTGTGTGTTTTCACTAGGACAAACATGGATGGGTGCTTGTTTTTATATGTATGCCATATCCGTGTTGGTTGAACGTGAATCAGCACCAGGGATCGTGCACCCTGCAATCGTCCCACATGATTCTTTTGCCTTGCAGACTGGCCAGCTCTAGGCCCAAGCTGCTCACCAGGCCCTATGTGGTCGAGAAGCGGGAGGCGGGTTTTGAGAGGTACGGCATGGCCACAGACTCTTCACTGTCTCGCACTGTCACGTCTGCCTACTCACCCGTCCCACACACGTCACCCAGTGCTCCAATATCTATGCTGTGTGTGTGTGTGTGTGTGTGTGTGTGTGTGTGTATATATATATATATATATATATATCTGTTTTTGCAGGGTGATCTCAGAGTCTGTGTTTTCTCTGTCTCTCCACTGGTTGTCAACCTCTGCGGTCACACTCGCTGTTTGCACAAGATGAGTCACTCTGTATTTGGGAACAAACAACAAAAAAAAAAAAAAAAATGAAGAAACCTACTGTGGTGTGTTTGAGCTGTATCTGAAAGTTTCTGAAGATGATTATGACAGTTTTTGTTGTGCAGTCTGCACAGCTGGTCTCAGGTGTTGGATCACAAGTGGCTAGTGCTAAATATAGGTAAATCAAGTCTAGATGGCTTTGTGATCCAGTCACTCGAATGCATCTCATTTGAAGTGAAAATGGCCCTATGAAATTGCTAGAGCGCAGTTTTCAGTGTCAGATGATAATAGGGAGGTCATTATGATTCTAGAGTTTGGGGTCAGTCAGTTTTTATACTTTTATACTGAAATGTAAACTTTTATTCAGCAAGGATGCATTAAATTGATCAAAAGTGACATTTAGAATGTTACAACAGATTTCTGTTTCAAAATAAACACTGTTCTTTTCAACTTTCTATTCATCAAAGAATCTTGAAAAAATTATATCACCATTTCAACAAACATTTTAAGCAGCACAAGTGTTTTCAATATTGACATAATAAGAAATTGAATATCAAATTAGCATATTAGCATGATTTCTGAAGAATCACGTAACAAGAGTAATAATGGCAGCTAAAAATTCAGCTTTACCATCCCAGGAATAAATTACATTTTAAAATGTATTAAAAGATAACAGTTATTTTAAATTGTAATAATTCTTCACATTGTTACTATTTTACTGTATTTTTAAATGCGGCATTGGTGAGCTAGATATCATATATATATATATCATTTTGACCCCAAACTTTTGAACCGTATTTTATCTTTTGTATTTAGCTTGTGAATCACACTTCTGCTGTTGTTTATGAATCTACAAAATTCAGCCAGTCAAGTTAATATTTTTTTCTTTATAGTAGTATTAATACATTTGATGTTGGATTTTTGAGAGAACACAGAGTGAACCAGGAAACATGTGGTGGACTCTGAACATGCAAACACCACAGAGCCTGTGAAGTTAACGTTTACATAAAGGGAAAAAGAAACGTCCTTTAATGATAAGAGGGTCTTCAACAAGCTTTCCTCACAGTCTATTTAAAATGTGCTGTGCCTTTTAGATAAAGAATAATTAATTGTCATTTAATTTAGCACTCATTGAGGAAACACGTCAATAGTAATAAAAAACTGTCCTTTTCTATACATATTTTTCTCTCTTGCTAAGCCACCGTCCTCCACTTGTCACGCCAACGGATGTCGGCTTCTAAAATGTCACTACCGTCTTCAGAGGAGTGATGGGACTGGGAACGGACTGTGTTTGCCCGTATTGAACCATTTTGTGATCATTTGTTTCAGAGGTCCCTGGCTGATTTCCTCAGTGTGGTGCTTTGAGGTGTCCCTGAATGTGCTTGATGAATTGTCACCTCGATAGGTGGTGAAGGCTGACTGTTTGCTTTTGGTCAATAGTAACTGTGTTTGCCAGCTGTGGCAGCCGTCTGAGAAGTGCTGTAAACACCCGGCGGATGTGTTAGATTCCACTGTTGCCTCCCTATGGCCTCGCAGTGCCTCGGGCGCTGAATTCCCTTCGGCTGCGCTTTCACAATCTACCAGATCTGTTTTGTGCTCTTCTTTTACTGCCTGTGATTCAGACTTTCCTCATTCAAGTCCTGAAAGCTGAAGTGTATTTAATGACCGACAATATCTGGTCTGAAAATGGAAAGTTGTCTTGACTTTAAAAGGCTAGTGATTGAATAGTCTAGATCCTTGGCTAGAAATTCCTGGAAGAACTTTGAAAATTGACATGCTGTTTTTTTTTCCACCTGAACCTTGAGTGTTCTAAAGTGGTAATTATATGTCATTGTAGCGTGTTATGTTACCTCATGCTTGTCTCTGTTCCCTTTCTCTTTCTGTTTTATAGGGATGTACGCGAGTTCGCAAACGGATCAATGTGCCTGGAGTGCGATGCGCAGTGTGAAGTGGCGGATGATGATGGTCTTACCTGCACTGGGCCTGTGAGTTCAGTCTCATTTCTGCTCTAAAACAATAAGCCTATTTTATCAGTTTTTAAAAACAACAACACTAACAACACTGTACCAAGAAATGAAGACCTTTATTCAAGGACACATTAAATTGATCAAAAGTCACAGTAAAGACATTTATTTTTGTAAAGACAAAAGATTTGCATGCTTCTATTCATCAAATATCCAGAAAAAAAAAATCAGTTTCCACAAAAATATTGTTTTTCAACACTGGTAGTAATAAGAAATGTTTCTTAAGCAATAAATCAATATATAAGAATGATTTCTGAAGAATAATGTGGAGCAATGGCTGCTGAAAATTCAGCTTTGTCATCACAGGGACAGTTATTAAGAACAAATTTTTAACCTATACAGAAAACTATTTTCAGAAAGCTATTTTAAATTGTAATAATATTTAACAATATAACTGTTTTTACTGTATTTTTGATCAAATAAATGCAGCCTTAATAGTATAATGGTAAAAGCATATATATGCTGTATTTATAAAGTTTTCACTCAAGTGTGAGGTTGGTAGTAATATACATATATACAATGAGAACAAGTACAATTAAAACAATATATAATCTGTATTTGTTGTTCTCATTGCAAATTAATTAATTTAGCTGATTTTGTTTTTGAATATTAAAGATGTTCAGAATAGCATCTCTGAATACTCTCTCTTCCTTATATTTTCACTTTATATTGTGGTGTCACTTTATATTTAAAAATATCTGGTGCCGCAGCAAAGAAAAAAAGGTTTTTTGATAGACCATATCAACAAGAGCGTTATTATACTGAGATTTTGCAAGTTCTCTCTCAAAAGCTGATTTTTCTTGCATTTGGCGCTTGGTAATTGTTAATTTTGGATTCTGTGAGTATATTTCTTTCATTTCAGTGCAATCTCTTTCAATATCTATTAGCTTAAAGCACAAACAGAGCTGAACGGCAGACACTGCCTTTGATTGGCTTGGTCCAATGATTAATTGAATCCCTTGTTGAAGTGTACTTTTGCAGCCGTGGGATTGATTTTGCTTCTTGTTAATTTAGTGAGAAAGTAGATTAAGTTGCCTAATCTTGGCAAGTGTTTACAGAGAGTCCTGCCCCATAGGAGACACCTGAGAGTGGGATGAATAAGCTGTTTGGATGTCCATGAATCTGATCAGGTTAGAGAGACATTACCACAGATGGGCTGTGTGCTCAGCACTGCCCCTTTTTCAAAACAGCCTCAAGCACTTTGGTTTAAATTGATGACTACATGACAAGGTGCGTACGGCCGTGCACTTGTGTGTGTGTTGCCGAAAGAGGATTTAGCCAGTCCGTCTCTAATGCTCGGAGGCCTCAGGCTGTTGTCTGCTTGAGTCAAACAGAAAGGTCTCGCAAATGACATGATCATGAGCCCTTTGAGACCCATATCAGCACAAACACAGACAGAAACAAACTCTCTAAAACTGTTTACGTGTCCAGAATCTTTTTTTTGTTTGTTTTTTTTTTGTTTTTGGCCTTTGCCTAGAAATTTTAACAACAAATTCTCTCTTTCATGCAGATTTTGATCACACAGCCTGTTATCTATTAATTTCTGAAGTGGTTCAGTCAATGTGCCACCAGTCAACCAACAAAACAAACTAATTTAGCAAAGATTTATATTGTTGTCAAATTAAAGTCAAAATAATTTAGCAAAGTAACAATCAAACTAGTTTAGCAAAGATTTATATTTTTGTCAAATATATATATATATATATATATATATATATATATATATATATATATATATA
>JAFVLL020007226.1:0-33483 GCA_021397915.2 Tor tambroides | reverse complement strand
CAGGGCAAGACAAGGCAAGGCAGACATCGACAGGAACACCGGGGAGTAACGAGTAGACCAGACAACACGAAACTGAACAGGCATGAACTAATATAAACAGGTTAATGAGACACACAGCTGAACATACTAAACTAATAATCACTTGAAACAAGGACAGGAAACAAACCAAATAAGGACACAAGAGGCAGGAACACATGACACACATGACAGAACCCTGACAGTTGTGGTACACATGTCTTTTGCTGTGAAATCTTTAATGATTATTATAAAGTAAAGTTAAGAACAACTTTTATAATGTTAGTAATATACTAGAAATATACTTTTTTTTGTACAATCTCTCAATCAGCATTCTATTGAATTGCATATTACCCCCCCACAATAAAAGCTACAGAGCTTGGATCCTAAAACTAAGCATTTAAATATCTTACTAAAACATATTATTGTTACATATATAAAGTGCCAACTGATATTTTGTGCATTTTATTTAGGTAGTCTGTTATAACCTTCTAAAAATTTCATTGATTTACATTACAAGCTAAACTTCATTTTACTTTTTGGCAATATGAATATCAGCAACTGCACCAAATTGCATGTTTTTGTTCATTTTGGGTCTCTAAATAAAACTGAGACATTTGTTTACCCATATAAAAAACATATAAAACACATATGCAATTTTATTTTGAACACTTTTTTTTTTAGTTTGTCTAAAGGTTTATCGATCATGTGATCTGAAAACCCTAGACAGCCATCCAAGGTTATACACAACACTCTATATAAACAGCATAAGTGCACTGTAAAGTAAGAGTCATGTTGTGTCATCCATCTGTTATTCATTTGATTTGAACTATCTGGATCACTGTTTGCAGGTACCTTCACTTTACAGATGGACTGGTTATTTCCAGCACCTAGAGACAATGGAGACTGAATCCTGAAAAAAGGCACCTGTTAATCTAAAACAAGAAGAAAAAAAAAGATAGTTGACACAAATCTAACATAGCAATTTTGTTTTTACCGCGTGTTGAACATTTTAAGATGGAAAACTCATCCGTCGTGTCATCGATTATATTGGAAGCTTTTTACAGAATGGATGAACTTAAATACCTTTACTTTGTGATCTTTCTCATGTTATACACACTTATACTCTTTGCTAACACCACTGTGATTTTGGTCATAATTATCAACAAAGTGCTTCATAATCCTATGAATTACTTTCTCTGCAACTTGGCTGTAAATGGCATCTACGGTGGCTCTGCTTTACTTCCCCCCTTGCTGGGTACTTTAATGTCTCCTTCTCATGAGGTATCTTTGGCATGCTGTAAGGCTCAAATCTACTTCCTGCACACATATGCTATCATAGAGTTCACCATTCTGTCAGTGATGTGCTACGATCGCTATGTGGCCATCTGCTACCCGCTGCAGTATCACACTATTATGACTATCACAAAAGTGTATAAATTGATTGCCTTCTCATGGGGATATCCTTTAGTGACATTCGCTTTGTTTTTTATTATGACTCTGCGCTTGACAGTCTGTCAAAACCACCTGGGGAGGATTTACTGCCTAAACTTTTATCTGGTCAAAATGTCTTGTGGGAACACATATATTGAGAGTGTTTTGGGATTGTTTTTTGTTGTTGTATACTCTTTTCCTCAGCTTGCAATGACTTTCTATTCATATGGACAAATTCTAAAAATATGCTTTACTGGCACTAAAGAGTCTAAAATAAAGGCACTGAAGACCTGCACTCCACACTTGTTTGCAATACTGAACTACAGTGTGGGATGTTTTTTTGAAATCATACAAAGTCGCTTTGACACAAGTTATCTTCCCTTTGAAACACAAATGTTCATGTCTCTTTATTTCTTGATATTTCCTCCAATTCTAAATCCAGCTATCTATGGGATGAGTGTTAAAACATTGAGAGACAATATTTTTAGACTGTTTGGCTCTAAATATAGGTTCATGTCTTTAAAGTAGGATCTTTGTAACACAAGTGAGAGTGCAAAACAATGCAGCACTGTTCTCAGTATGAGAAGCAAGCAACTGTCTAATCTGTGAAGTGAAAACAAATAAACAATGATGTTAACTTGTACATGTCTTCAAATAGTGTCTTTGAATTGAACTGAATGCTAATTCCATGTAAATTTGACATCCAATGACCTGAAAGAACCCCATCATGCTTTTCAAAATCAGAACATTATGTACTTGTAATTCATGTGTTGTATTTAAAATGCAAAACTGTGTATGTATTAATTGGATATGTGTATTTTTTCATAAGATTAATGAACAGTCAAAATAGACCTGTCATATCTATAAAAGTAGAAAAGAGAGAGAGAGATCTACGTATCTAATATACTGTAAGACCATGTGCTGCTCTCTAATGCATCACCATGACAGATGTGCTCTTCACAGGCCTGGACAATTCAGGCCCTAGCTCAAAACACACTTTCTGTCACATATTATAACAAATGTCTTTTTTGTTATTATTGTTATCATATTCTCTGTAGTAACTTATATTTTCAGATTAAAACTGATGGCTATTTCAAAACATTTTATTAAACAAATTAATTAAGTGACATCCTTACTCCAGAAAATACAGTCCCTGGCTTAAAAGAAGTTTGCTATATAACAAAAATAACAAGCCACTATTTGTTGTAACAGGACCACTATACTGACCTATAAGCATCCAGGGCAGAAACTGTCAATTTTATAATAAACATTTTATACTGTTATGGGCCTAAAAGTGTTTATTAGGTTATTCTGTTTCTATCTACTCTTCTAATATTGTGTTGTTTTGTCTATGGCGTGTACTTTCCTTGCTGAGACAGTAAATTAGACTTCTTTTTTTTTTAATTCTATTATTAATGCCATGGTTTAGCAATTATGCCAGCCAACTCTAATCTGTAATAAGCACATAATATTTTACCCCTAATTTATATACTTAACCCTCATGCATCCTTATGGATACTTTTGTCTTTTTCCGTTGTTGTTGTCGTTGTTGTTGGTTTGATAATTTTGCCTGTATTAATGCCAACGGCATACATTTTTGGCACAAGTGTGTATTTTTATTAGAATTGTAATATTTCATCCATATTTCCTTTAGTAAATCTCTTTTACACTAGTTACACAAAACAGTTACACCCCATTGAAACACATTAACCCAAGGCCATTTAACTACAAATTGATGCAGGCTTTGTTAATGGGTTTTTATTCTATTGGCAAAGCTTCAAGCTTAAAATTTTTTCTATTTTTTACTAGATGGTCTCATTTTCTTAGGTTTGGCCTATAAACCAGATTAATCACTTTTTTCCTGTTTTCTACTTTGCTGTATTATAGAACCAGTTGGATAAATTATGCAGCAATAAATGTGTGGGTGTGTTGGTATGGTTGTCAGAGAGTGGTTTGTATGTGTGTTCTAAAAAAAGTGGTGTGTGTGTGTGTGTGTGTGTGTGTGTGTGTGTGTGTGTGTGTGCATGCCTGTAATCTTTGAGAGTGAGAAATTATACTGTACAACTCTCAACACTGTGTATACAAGCAGAGCTTTGCTGGCATCTAATGGGAAAAGTTTGGTACTGCGCCCAAACAATATCCCACTAAAAGCTATTTTTTTGAGATATCAACCTAAAATTTGAAACACACTTGTTTTGATTAATGGCTTTGATTTTCTAGCATTTTTTGAGTTCAACATGTTTTATAAAATAGATTGTTTTAAATAAAAATGTGCTCATAAATCAATTTCATAAACTAAAACCTCTTTTTTTAGTTTTTAAAAACTTCTTTCTACTTTAACAATAATCTGCCAAAAGGTTCTTATTTAAAATGAGACCAATCTTAATTCAGTACTCCCAAGCTTCAAATTCTTATGACAGTTTTTTGACATGGATATTCTTGTCCTCTAACTTTTTGAAATTGATGCACAAAGGTTAATATTTATTCAAATCAAGTTGTTATTTTCTAGGTGAAAAAGAATGTGCATGTTTTCAAATTGTGTCAATAAACAGCTGATGCTCCTAAGCTGGGGGGGGGGGGGGGCAAGAAGTTTATGGATATGGGTTGATAGATTTCAACAACATATTAAACCCAAATGCATCACCACACATTAGGCCTACATTTAAAATCTGACTTGTTTATTGTGATTAGTTTTCTTTGCCGCCATCTGCTGTTCAAAAAATGTTGTGTCAAAATATTTTTTACGTTGCACCTCTGGGCAACAGGTGGTGTTGAAAAAATTAGGGGGGGGGGGGTTAGTTCTTTTTACATTTGTGCCTGAAATGTAGGCTTAATGTGTGTTGATGCTGTTTTTTATAAACATTTTTAGTGCCCTCTTGACCCACACTCTAGTCGGTAATGTTTTTTGACAATAATTTTGTTTTTACACAATATCTTAAACATTCATTTGCACATACTAAAAATGCACAAGGGTTAATATTTATTCAAATATCCACAAGAGATTGGGCTACTTACATAATTTCAATGTAATGACCATGTGATCTGAAAACACTGGGCAATTCTCCAAGGTTACAACTTACCATATAAACATGAAGAAGGATGCTCACTTCTGCATATTTTCGTGTGCAACATGCCTTATCATTCACCTTTTATCCAGCTGACAAGCAACATTTGGGACGTTTGTTTTGAAATGAATTATGGACATATTTTCTGTCTCTAATATTTACAGTACAGGGAAAGCCTGTTCATCTGCTTATAACTATTGCCAATTATACAGCTGATTTAAACTATTTGTAAAGGCTGTAATGTACCGTTTCTTTCTACACTGTGCTCAACAATTTAAAGAAGATGACAAACTCATCGATTATTATACTGGAGGCCTTTTACAGAATGGAGGATCTTAAATACTTTTATTTCATGGTCTTTTTCATGCTGTACATGTTTGTACTCTTTGCTAACATCACTGTGATTTTTGTTGTAATTAGCAACAAAGTGCTTCATAAACCTATGCACATATTTCTATGTCACCTGGCTGTAAATGGCATCTACGGTAGCACAGCTTTGCTTCCCCCCTTGCTGGGTACTTTAATGTCTCCTTCTCATGAGGTATCTTTGGCATGCTGTAAGGCTCAAACTTACTTCCTGCACACATATGTTATCATAGAGTTCACCATTCTGTCAGTGATGTGCTACGATCGCTATGTGGCCATCTGCTACCCGCTGCAGTATCATGCTATTATGACGATCACAAAAGTGTACAAACTAATAGCTTTCTCATGGGGGTAATCCTTTAGTAGCATTTGCTTTGTTTTTTATTCTGACTCTGCGCTTGACACTCTGTAGAAACATTATAGGGCGAGTTTACTGCTCCAACTATTCTCTTGTCAAACTGTCCTGTGATGACACAAATGTTGTGAGTGCTATTGGATTGCTTTCTGTTGTTGTATACACTTTTCCTCAGCTTGCGATGACTTTCTATTCATATGGACATATTCTGAAAATATGCTTTACTGCCACTAAAGAGTCTAAAATAAAAGCACTGAAGACCTGCACTCCACACTTATTTGCAATACTGAACTATAGTGTGGGATGTTTTTTTTTTAAATTGTACAAAGTCGTTTTGACACAAGTTATCTTCCATATGAAACACAAATATTTATGTCACTTTATTTCTTGATATTTCCTCCAATTCTGAATCCAGACATCTATGGGCTGAGTATTCAAGCTCTGAGACGCAATATTTTTCAACTTTGTAGCTCTAAGCATAAGTTATTGCCTTTCAAGTACGATCTTTGTTATTTTCTAGGTGAAAAAGAATGTGCATGTTTTCAAATATTTCACTGTGTCAATAAACAGCTGATGCTCCTAACATTTCTAAGTAATATCTGGAATATATTGAAGTATGCAAGATGATAAGCAAGATGATGCCCTCTGAAAGCAGTAGTCAGTCAACAGTGTAATGAACACACTGATTGTCACCATTCAAGAAAACAAATAATTCAACAAAGTTTTACTTTGTGTTCTGTTACCCTCTTTACTGAGAAATGTGGGGAGGTGGGGACAAGAGGTTCATGGATGGGTTGATAGATTTCAACAAGATATTTAACTCAACTGCATCAACACACATTAGGCCTACATTTCAGGCACAAATGTAAAAAGAACTGTACATTTTCAAATTTAAAAGGATAATTATTGATTATTGACAGATGAATCTTGTTTCTTTGCAATATTCTACTAATTACTTGTTTCAGCCTAATTTTAGAGCATTTCTTGACAGGCTAAAAGCTGATGCTTCAGAACATCCTATCAAATGAAATCTACAAATCCACATTTGAAAGTTGAATCTGGCCAGATCTGGTGTTTATTTATTTGTTTAATATACCTCTGCATTTAAATCACATTACTTAAAGGTAAGCAGCAAGGACAGGCAATAGAAACAGAATGTATACAAGATGTAAATAACCTGTTATGAATATGACCATGCTTTTCCAATGGTTTACCACAACACAGTAAAACAAACAAAAAAAAACATGTTTTTACAGCACCACCTGCTGCCCAGAGGTGCAACGTGAAAAATATTTTAACATTTTTTGAACAGCAGATGGCGGCAAAAAAAGACAAATCACAAAAAACAAGACAGATTTTAAATACTTTCTCTACATGCCCTCTTGACACACACTCACTGATTCTGTCACTAAAAAAAGCAAAACCTGTCTAATTGGTAATGTTGGTTTTGTGACAATAATTTTGTTTTTACATGAGATCTTAAACATTCATTTGCACCTGTACTAAAAAAGAAAGAAAAAAAGAAAACAGAAAAAAGAGGAAGAACTGGTGTAGAAACACAACTCAGAAAATATTAATAATAAACAGCAAGTAGGCTAACACATTGAATTAAACGACAAAATTTTGAAGTAGAAAGACTCGATGGTATTTGTTGTAAGACCTAAACTAGTTTTTGACCCATCTCTAAAGTTACAAATTTGACAAACGTGGTTTATCTAAGTTATATTCCCTCATGGATATTAGCCAAAACAAAAACGACAAATTGTTCTTTCATTGTTGAACGTTTCTCTCGGTTTAGCGTCAATTTTACTTCAGTTATCTGCTAATAACTATAATCTAACATTTTATAATATTTATTATGTGCATTTAAATTACCTGTGGGCGATAACATTTATCAGCTTGATAGCCAGTAAGCATGACTTGCACTTTCTTTTGTTCTTGTCCGGTTTAGAGGAGGAGCTGCGAGCTGTGCAAAGCAAAACGTTTCAGAAACTAACATTTCAAAGCTCAACAGCAGATTCTTGATTTCGTGACCTAAAGGCAGACTGTAGAAACCCACAATGTCCAAAAGAGTAGCTGTAGTTACAGGGGCGAATAAAGGCATCGGACTGGCGATTGTTAAAGGGCTGTGCAAAGCAGGTTTCAATGGAGATATTCTCCTTACTGCACGGAATGAGAAACTGGGACAAGATGCGGTTGCTGGACTGCAATCTGAGGGATACAAAAACGTAATCTTCCACCAACTTGACATATGTAACCAAGGAAGCTCTCTGAAACTGAAGAAGTTTCTGGAGGAGAAGTACGAAGGCCTGGATGTTCTTATTAACAACGCGGGAATGGCCTTTAAAGGTTAATTTTGAATGACCTGTTTTTAAACGGAGAAGTGTCAAAGACCAATGAACACATTCGAAAATTAAAACATTCTGTATATAATAGCTGTAATTTAATACATTACAGTAAAATGTTATGTTATAATAATATAATATATATCGTACTTGCGTCTTTTGCAGCGTTTTGCGCATGATACAAAGTTCTAAAAAAAAAAAAAAAAGAGCCGCTCAAGTTTTGATATCAGCTTTTTAAAAACTTGTCTGAAGACTTTGCAGTTTTTTCATTATGCTGCAACATATGGCGTCTTTCTGTGAATGCCTATAGGGACCATATCATCTAGCAGATGGATACCACTTTACTAATTGATTTAATAAAATAGCGTTAGCATTTAAAGGGTCATGAAACCCCCTGTTTCAGCACTGGTTAGTTCTCACCACAGTTTTTAAAAAACGCTAAAAAAAAAAAAAAAAAAAAAAAAAAAGTGGGCGTGGCGAGCTGAGTGGGCGTGGCGAGCTGCGGAGCGGAGGGGGAAGAGGGGAGACAGACAACACACACAACTTTGGGTTCAGAACTTCAGACAGTTTCATTTCACTCCCATCGAGTTAAAAACACAAATAAATGCAATGCCATTTGCACTCTGTATCGAAAACATATATATGAACGCGCTGTTGCTCTGATAACTTTTAAGGCTTATTCTGCGGCGTTTATATAAGCTATATTAAGCTGTAAAAACGGTTACACTCATTAAGTGAATGAATCCCGTTTGTACAGAACTCTTATTACAAAGCAAAAACAGATGCTCTCCTTTGATCCATGAACGTTTCTCTCAGTTAATGTGCGCGATGTCATCTCACAGTGTGATTCTCAACGGCTCTGGGTCTGTCACAGCAAATCAACACATGCTGTTGTGAATAATTAAGCGAAGCGTCTTCTCATAGGATAAGAACACGCAGTCTCATGAATAATTTAATAGACACCGACGCGTCATCGATGTACTATAGTCCATTGCCACGTCACAAATTGTGACGTCAACACGATGTAGATTTTAAACCCGGAAGATGAAAATAGCGCAAAAAAGCTTAAAATTAACCAGTTTTCTCCAACAGTTAAAATGATCGGATGCTAACATTGTCTTCTATGATGTGCAACACAAACACCTCTGCTAAAATCTCAGAAAAAGTAGTCTGGGGTTTCATGACCCTTTAATAGCATTATATTAATTATATTATGATTGGCCATTCAGCCTTCTGTACTAAAATCCTTGCAACGTTCTGTTTTACTACAAATGGTTAAACTATGGTTAGTGTAGCAAAACACTGGTTACACTGTAGTTACCATGGTTTAACTATATAGTAACCATGTTTTTTTTCTGTAGTAAAACCATGGTTAATTTTTGTAACAGGGATTTCAACTTTTAAAAAACATCTTTTTCCATTTCACTGCCCTGCATCTTGTGTTTTTAGACACAAAACGCATTGTGTGAATGACCCTTAGGGATACCAATTTAGGAATTGGCTCAATAAAATAATGTTTTTATGTTTATTATTGTATTTAATTCTGTTCTATTTGGTCCATTCAGCATTCTGTGCTAAAATCGTCACAACATTCTGTTATGTAAAAGGCCGTTCACAGAGAACAGAGGTGTTTGACTGTTGTATTTGAGACTTTTGCAAGTTGTAAAAAATGCAACACTCAAGTTTAAAGGATTCAAACTTTTAAAAAACATGTTCTATGTGAATGACTCATTAGAGACTACATCTTCTAGACCATTTGGCTTAATAAAATAGGCTTTTAATAAAAGTATGTATTATTTTGTATTATATATTTTGTATTACAGCCATTTGAAATACACTTCTTTTTCTAGATTCAGCAACAGAGCCATTTGGAGAACAGGCTGAGGTGACCATGCGCACCAACTTCTGGGGTACACTGTGGGTGTGCCATGCTCTTCTGCCGATACTTCGACCCAAAGCTCGGGTGGTCAACGTGTCCAGCTTTGTTAGCAAGAAATCCCTTGAGCAGTGCAGTCCTGAACTACAGACAAAGTGTGTGAATCAGTTTTCATAGTAAATGGTCAGTTAAAGTACATAGCATGTAGAATATTTATTTTGATTTCATGTTTACCTTTGGACAGATTCCGAAATAAAGATTTGTCTGAGGAGGAGTTGTGCCTGATGATGGGAGAGTTTGTCCAGGCTGCACAGGCAGGCAATCATGGGGCTCAGGGCTGGCCAAACACTGCCTATGGTACCACCAAGGTAACAAACATCCTTTTTCATTCCTGACATAAGGAGTCCGGTTTGTTTGGCGGTGTATTTTAGCAATAAGCAGGCCCAGACTAAACATGTATTTGTTTACTGTCTTTTTTAGATCGGTGTGACTGTGCTATCAAGGATCCAGGCTCGAGTTCTTACCGAGACAAGGCCAGTTGATGGTATCCTCTTGAATTCTTGCTGTCAAGGATGGGTGCAGACAGACATGGCTGGACCGAATGCTACCAAGAGTCCAGAGGAAGGGGCAGAAACTCCTGTTTATCTGGCAATGCTGCCTGAAGGAGCCAAAGAGCCACATGGACAGCTAGTGTGGGACAAGACTGTACAGGAATGGTAGCATGAAGAAAGCAGGCATCATCAGTTCATTCCATCTGAAAAGAATGTAATGATTATATCTGAAAGTAAATGACTTTTCCAAAATATGCTGACATGAAAAGAATAAATTTGTAAATTTGGACTTCTTCAGCATTAAATTACATGATTTCTAAAAGCTCTGATATGTACTTGCCAGTTTTCTTGAAAGTAATTGTATGATTTATAGATAAGATATGTGCTCTCCATATCTTATTTTCAGTATCTGTTCAGTTTCTAGGGTCATTTTGTTTATCTAACTAAGATAAACAGAAGATAAACAGAATTTGGCCTCAAGTCGTTCCTCTACAGAACTGAACAAACCAAAATCTCTGTATACATTCCTATTTTGTGAAGCAAAATGCATATTTAGTTCACCAAAACATTTGTGAACTTGTGATCTTAAAAGGTATCCATTAAAATAATTTGTTGTAAGCTTGACTGCCTTCATGTTCTTCATGCTCAAAGGTTATTTTGGCTTATAAAAAAAACATTAGATAGACAAATAGTTACTATATCATAGAATACTGACTTTTGTGCCCTGCAAATCATCCACAGTCATACCCGACTCAACACATGAAGTAAAACAACAGTGATGTTATGCAAGCTTTTCTTGGTGCAACCTCTGCTCTTGAGAAATCAAAGCCATCGTAAAGCAATCTGTAAAACAATCTAGCTAAGAAACTGGTACTGAAATGTGCAGTATCTGAACCTTGTTAGCCAACAGAAAGCAGTTATCACTGCAGACAATGTAATATAGTTTTTTTAATGTATTTGATCTATTACTCTACCAGATTAAAGTTTGGTATATGTGATAAAACACTGTGATCAACTCTGGTAATCAAATCCCAACCCTCAGCGTCAGCGTCATTAAACAGAAAACCGTCTTGTTGTTTGGATCATCTAGTTGTGAACTGTAGAGAAATCGTATGGTACATGTGTATCCAGAAGAGGGCGCCATATATATTTGTATAAATGAATAAACATGAGGGCTGGAAAAGCCTGCCACACAATCCTCTGCAAGTGTAATAACTAGTGGACATAAAATTCCATATTGAAAGCTCAGAATGTCAAATTATCTTTTAACGACAACAAACATCTAATCAATTTAGAAACATGTCGAAGAACCAGCAGCCTATTCATTTCCATTCATTCGTGGAAAGTGCAAATACTAATACTAAAATAGCTTCACCCCAATTGGTCCACTAGATGGCAGCATAGGACAAAAAGCAAAAGAATATCCTCAAACACTTTACCTCTCCCGTTGTATTGGTCGTACATTTATAATTCATTTTGTTAAAAGTATGCTGGTACCACGCTTAAAGTCTGTTTAGAGTTTTTACAGATTCTGTATACATATTTTTAAATTCATTTATTTATGTTCATGCCTGTGTTGGTAGCCTATAGTAATCAGGAATGGCTGTATAGTTTCTGAGGCCAAGAAGATATATAAATACCAAAATAAATCGGTAATATATCATTAGAATTAACTGGCTCTAATTCTTCAGTAAAAGAAATTACATAAAATGCAGTGTACAAATACAGTGTACAAACTTTTAATTCATTTCCTTTATAAAAACAAACAAGAAAAAGCCTTGCCAGCTCTGAAGCCACAACAAAATAGCTGGCAGGAAGTTGTCTTTCCTGAACACCTGTAACAAATGTGGATTCTGGGAAACAACAACATGCACTAAAAACATTCAGTGTTGATCATATACTGCAATAAAATTACTTTTGGAGCTAATACATCATGATATTAAAACCATGTATTCTGTGTTTTCAGAAGGATTTATTACACAACCAAAAATAATTTAATTTAAAATAATTTGCAAGCACATATTTAAAAACAAGGAAGGTTTTCAATGTCAACAGAATTATTAAGTAATAAGTAAGCAATGCTTGTTGACCTAGGAGTACAGATATCAACCAACAATTGTCATATTCCATTTAAAACAGTCTGTACAGTAAATATATGTCCAATAGTTTTTATATGCAAAATTTCATTCAGTCGTTTAATACAAAAGAGACAGAGATAATCTACACCTGAACTGTGATGAATGTTTTAAGTCACAATTTGATTCTGCTAAATAATAGGAAACACTTTGGACACCTTTATATCAAACAATGAATATGACCACTTTTATGACAACTTGTACAGCATATGTAGAGTGTTATTCACAATATAAATCTACAACAATATAAAACAATCAATACATCTAAGTGTGTTACAGTGGAGTCAAGTAGAATGAAAAGGACAAGTTGACCAAAAAACAGGAATAAAATAGTCCCTCTCAGAAAATACTGGGTTACGATTGCCTCAAGATGTTCCTCTCTTGATTTTGCTCATCAGGACCAAACAGAGACAGTGCTTTCAGCAACACTTGCAGGTCTTAACAACCATATTTGACAGCTGTTCTACCTGTAGAAAGTTTTAACATTATTTAGATGAAATTTCTGTTGATCACTGGTGAAAGTGATATTAAAAGCATCCATGAATTCAATTCTGACCTTATGTTGACGGCCCACATAGTAAAGGATGGGCAGTGGGTCTAGAACCTGAGGTACACAGCAGGGTTGAGCAGATGCACCAGGATTGTGATGCCTATACAGCGCAAGAACCTGTAGGCAAAGAATATCAGACAATATCAGACCCATATTTTCTAAACAGTCCAGTTCCAAGCATCTGTCAGTCCTGATTGCTACCTGTGAGTACTTATTTTCCGAAGCCCAGACGAAAGAGCAAGAGCCAGTGCAGTAGTTGGCATAATAACCAGAAGGTTCATGTATCCACTTCCAGCCCAGGTCTTTGCGGAAGTCAATGTACAGACTCCTCACACAGCAGCCCTCAGACTTACTGCATTTAACATGAAAATGGCACACAGTGAGGCGTTAGATATAGTAAGAATAAATTATGTCAATTTTGCTTTATGTTGACTCATAAAAGGCTCACTCGGTACAAACTCGATCTGTTTCAGTTTGACGTTTTCTGCGAGATTTTGATGAGCTGTGGCCGTCAAGAGGAAGTGACATTACCAAAATGTGAGGCGTTGGCACATTTCCTGCTAAGGGGGCTTTATCACCTCTTGGACGAGACAAACCTGCAAACACAAAGAGCAATATTAGCTTGCCCTATCCACATCAAGACATAGGATTTTAATTTTAATTCACAAACCTTTTATTTTGATTGGAAATTGCTTCTGAGGGTCACAGTTATCAGCCATCTTCAACTGAAATCCTTGCTCTGCCTCTATAAAATAAATTTTAGAGAAAGTTTTATTTATTATGCAAACAGTGCACACTTCTTTTACACCACTTAAAGTGTCAGTGTTTTCTGTGATCATCTAATGATTAACCTGTTGATCGTGATGTAAATATTATTATAGTATGTGAACTGTTTTATTTATTGATTTATTTTTCAACACTGTTAGAAAAGTTTTGGGACATTAGCTTAAAGCCCTGATTTGTGTGTTTGTTATCTTAATCTAGCATATAAACATTACATCAGCATGAAAATTAGATCAAATCTTTAAAACAATAATGCAAATACAAAAAGAACTACACCAGAAAGGGTAAAAAGTTTGTCAATTCTGCAAATGTTGGTTTGCAGCAGTGTTATTTTAGTATATTTATGTACTAATATAGTATTTATTAATATTTTAAATTAGCTGTGATTTTTATATTTTCAGTTTTTATTTTCATTCATAATTAATATTAATTGTATAATGTGCTTTTCTAATTTTATATTAGCTTTTATTTTTATATTTCTTTTTTATATTGTTTGTTTTATTTTTTTAAGTTTTTTGGGGGGGGGGTAAAGTTTGTAATGTCAATTTTTTTAAAAGTCCGTAATGTGTTATTTACATGTTTATTTAAATTACTAAAAACAATTTCAAGTTGTAGTTTTAGTTAACAATAACAACACTGGTTTGTATTTATTAATGAACAAAAAAAAAACATAAAAATGTGTTTCATCATTATTTACCTGATGTATGCAGTCAATTCAATATTTGTGTTTTTTTTTTGGATAGGGGAAAGTGAAAAGTCATCGGATTGAGAGCAAAATGTGGGACACAGCTAAATTCTAGTTAGAAACCTAATTTAGAATATTTTACTACAATAAATTCAACGGATTAAGATTAAAGATTTTAATACAATTGACTGGGTCATTTGATGTGTTTTAAATGAGCTAGTTTTCATGCTAGGTTAATCTTACATTAGATAGTTTCTCACAAAAACACACATGGTCACATCTGGCAGGCAGCACTGTTTCTCACCATTCCTCTGCAGCCAGTCCTTCAAGGTCTGTGTGACATCAAACGACAGCCACTTGTCAGACATTTGTCTGGATATGAAACGTGATTCCAGGTAGCGCGACTTGTTCCCAGTGATCTGATACAGCTCCAGTCTCTGCTCTGAATCAGCAGCTGCTTCAGGATCCCTGATTTGCAGACGGAGCTCCACCAGGGAGACTATGCGGTTTAAACCCAATGTGTGGCTTATATCTGTGATGTTGAACCATAAGAGCTTGTCCGGGTTTTCCTCCACTGGTGATGAGATAGAAAGCAAAAATGTGAAATATGTTTGGAAATATGCCTGTGATGTGCTTTTGTATTTTACAAGTATGTATGAGCTGTGAGGGAACATCCCTGTATTATGAGAATGACAACAACAGGGCTCTGTAATTAGAAATAGTCATACTGTAAAAACAATATGTTGATGCTTTATAAAAGTACACAATGATATCTAAAGGTAAAATTTCAATGGTGATTAAAATGAATCAGAAACATTTGAACAAACTTATTTAAAGTAACTTTTCATGTTCAAAAATACAGTAAAAATATTGTGAAATATTATTACAATTTAAAATAACTGTTTTCTATTGTAATGTGTTTTGAAGTTTAATTTATTCTTGTGATGGCAAAGCTACATTTTCATTATTTCAGTCTTCAGTGTCAACACGACCATTCAGAAATCCTTTTAATATGCTGATTTGCTGCTCAAAAAACAGTTCCTATATTATTATCAATGTTGAAATGTTGCTTAAAATGTTTGTGGAAAACTGTGATAGTATTTTTTTTAAATATTTTTAGAACTGTTTTGTAGCATAAATGTCTTTACTGTCACTTTATTTTATATATATATTATAATAATTTTAAAGTTTGCCGCAGGCATGGGAAACCTCAAAACAAGTGACTGTTGTCATTGCAAGTTTGTTTCAGACACCAAAACCCCCCTAAACCACTGTTGTCATTTTCATCCAAATAAGGTTTTAAGAGACAGATCAAGAGATGTTTGGAGTCGAGCGATACTGTAGTTTACCAAGGAACCCTAATCCAGGATCTGAGTCACTTCATTAGCATTCACTTAGCAGCCTTCCTTCCTGTTTATGGTCAGATAATTCGCACACGCCCTCAAATCTCTGAGGAAATCATCAGGCACATGGCATTTTAGCCACTAAGGCACTGTAATCATTCAATAATCGACAGGCTAGACAATAGAGAAAGGACAGTCCCACTCACTCTGTTTCAAGGTGAACTTGTGAACTTCCTTAGCATAGTATTCCTCCTCCATAGGATCTTCTATGGGTTGGTGTACAGGAGTCTCCGCCTGCTCCTCATTTAGCTCCACGGTGCTGTTGTACACCGAGATGAGCTCTGCTGGGATGTTGTCTATCACCTGTTCCTCATCTACTTCTGGTTCCTTAGACAGTCGTAGCTTGCTGAGAATCTGTCCTCGAATGGCTTCGATGCGCTTTCTCTTTATTAGCTCCAGGTCTAAAGGACTGCATGTTGACAACGCTCCGCTATAGTGCATAAATCCCAGCAGGCATTGCAATGCCAATAATAAACTCTCCGCCCTCATGGTCACCGTCGCTGGAATTTATGTTGAGTCTTTGAATGTGGTTACAGAACTTAAAGGTCTTGAGCACTTCTAGATACAATGCTGGCGTCACTTTAGCATTGCTACAGCATAAGCCGGCGTTGTCTTCTTTACTTCAAACCCAACGGCCTGAATCAGAACCCAAACATCACTGAGATACGGATGCCCATATTGGCACAACAGAATCAATGGATCTGAAATAAATCAAACAAAACTCACCAATGAAGTCAGAGGTCCATCAAAAGAATACAATAGATGTCCTTGCAAGCCACCAAGCTTCATTTACAATACAGTTTCCATTCGATAACCAATAACCTCAACAGGAACAAACAAATACACGTATCTGAGGTTCAAAGTAATAGTTACTTTCGTGCCCGTACCCTTGATCTGAAAACACTTAGTTTGCTCTCAACTCAAGGAATGACAAAAGAGGAAAAGGAAGCAGCACAGTTTAAGCAAATGACACAACACTTCCTTTGCAGCACAGTAGTTTCCCCTGTAGATTTCACCCAAACTGTGGACAACATGTGAGGCAAAGGGTTTAGTTTAACTCATGATGGCATTCATATGCCTGGAGTCAGCTGGCTATTGCTATCCACTCAAGAATTATACATTTAGAAATCTTTCCCTAATTAAACAAGGATTCACTAAAGAATCCTTATCAATCTTCGTATGTTACATTAAAGCCTTCTTAAGGCCTGTTCACACCAAGTTCCAACGATACTGTTCTTCTGCGTTGTTATCGTTATAGTTGTAGTGTGAACTGCCCTATTCTCATAGAATTAGAACGATTATTACTTTATACTATATATGTCAAGGTCTGTTCATACCAGGAACGATAACTATAACGACAACTATATAGTGTCCACTTAATGCATGACAATAATGTAACAGGTAGGTGTGTTCTGGGACTTCACCTTCTTTGACACTGGAATTTTTTTTCTGATGTTGTACTGAACTTTGACGTAAATGTATCATGGCCTTTAGGATACTGCCATCTCATTTGTGAGTACACATGATTTTTAACATATTTCTCAAAAGTATTATTCACTTATTTGTATGTAAATCTGAGTAAGAAATGAATGAGGTTAGTTGGGTAGGTTAAGGTAACAGTTAAATGCCACAACAGAAATGATCTGTTAGAATATCTTCCGCATCTTGTGTTTACAGAACGCAGACTCAATTCCCAAAGGAGGTATCCTACTTTCAACTCTTAGAGCTCTTAGAAGAAAGCAGACAGTTTTTAACAGCAAATTAGCAGAGGTACCAAAAACTATGACAACTACACATTCATCAACTTAAAAAAACACCCTCTCCCCCATCGTTCCTTCTGTCTATATAAAGAGACAGAATTTAAGAGAGGAACTGATGAACATCAATACAAGCAGGATGCGAAACAGTGCATTAAAACACTCTTTAACGCACTTTCAAAACAAAATTTCTGAAACAGGATGATGTCAACAATTTCACTCCTTCAAAAAGTTGATACATACAGTGTGTGTGTGTGTGTGTGTGTGTGTGTGTGTATGTATATACTCAAATGTATTATTAAATGTAAAATTAAGTAGTCTTTTAAACATTCTTCCTCTGACTTTGACTCACCATAGCCTGCTGATTGCTGATGGCAAAAATGAGCTGTGATCTTACTTGCTCTTACGTCTTTTTTTAGTCTCACTATAACAGTTTGAAACTCCACACAGGAAATGAGCAAAATGTGACAAAGAGCTGATTCTCGCTATCTACATAACACAGAGCTTACTACAAAATGTTACAGAAAGATGTGTCTATATTAAGAAAAAAAAAATAGAACTATCCACTGACGCTATGTACTGAACTGAACTGCGTCAGGTTTTTCTTATATCAGCTCTTGATGAATGACTTAAAAATGATTAATTTTTGAAAACTGCCAAATTTAATTGCATCAAAACAAAATACAATTCTATAAAACATACAAAGTGTACAAAATGGGTACAAAATTAAATAAAAAAAGTATTGTTTGAGATCCAAAGCACAAAAACACATTATCAGTCTGTAGAGATAAATCTACCACTCACCATTTCACTCAACTCTTTGTATAACATACAACACCTTATATAACTACCTCCTGCTCAATATAACAAAATATTTTACCTTCTTTTCCTCTCCGTATATCACAGACCTGAAATGTATGACAATCTGCAGTCCGTTCTCAGGTCTCCACACCGTATCTGTCAAAGTGGCGCAGAATAACGCACAGGTCTAGTTCAACTGTGCCCATGCCAACTGTGTGGAGTCTGTATCGGTCTGCGCCACTGTAAATGAGATCTGGCGAACGCAGCTGTGGACCTCCTCCGACAAACATCTCAGAAAGCTGATCCTGCCAGGATCCCAGCGGTCGCCATGTCACGCACTGCAGACGATGCTGTCCTGGGCTTGATGGTACGTGAATATAACCATAGCCATACAGCTGGCATCGGCCAAAAGAATCCTGATGCCATACCTGGAGATGAAGCTTTGGCCATCCTAAAAGTAGAAAACACCTCTATATATTAAATCATGATTAAGTGATTATAAACTCTTTCTGCGACACTAAAATACAAGACGAATACCTTGTAGGCCCTTAGTAGTGTAGTGCAAATCAATGGGATGACTCCAGTATGCCATATCCCCTGTTTGGGGCATGTCCACCTGAGTCTGGCCTTCCTTCAGACCAGAAAGAAGTCTCCATGCTCCTCCTGAATGGCACAAAGTGAAAAAGCGCAAAGTATTTCATATTAAAGCAAACTTTAGGATGTCAAATAAATATTAAATCAATCTTTACTAGTGCTGTCAAACTATTAATCGTGATTCATTTTACTTAATATATGTGTGTGTAATACTGTGTATATTTATTATGCACAGTATATATATATATACACAATAAATATTTACATGTATTCAAATGTATATTTATATTCATATAATTTATATTATATATAAATATTTAATTTATAAACATAAGATTTTTTTTCTTAAAAACACACATGCATGTAAACAAAAGCTTTTATTTTGGATGTGATTAATTGTTTGACAGCACTAATCTTTACACCATTAAAATGTAAGACAAATACAATAATTGTCTATAAGAGCAGCATTTTTTTGGTCATCTCTTTATGGAACCCCTAAGGAGATATACTATGGAGATGGAAAAAATATATGAGATGGGAAGAAAAAATTATATTTCAATGCTTCTGCATTCTCTTCCAAAACATTTACATTCTCTTGCAAAAGTATTGCATTCCCCCATAAAAACTTGCCGCTCTTCTTCCCACCTCATGTGTGACCCCTGGACCACAAAACCAGTCTTAAGTAGCACGGGTATATTTGTAGCAATAGCCAAAAATACATTGTATGGGTCAAAATTATTGATTTTTCTTTTATGCCAAAAATCATTAGGATATTAAGTAAAGATCATGTTCCATAAAGATAGTTTGTAAAATTTCCTACTGTAAATATATCAAACTTAATTTTTGATTAGTGGCATTGCTAAGAACTTCATTTGGACAACTTTAAAGGCGATTTTCTCAATATTTTGAGTTTTTTGCACCCTCAGATTCCAGATTTTCAAATAGTTGTATCTCGGCCAAATATTGTCGTATCCTAACAAACCATACCTTGATGGAAAGCTTATTTATTCAGCTTTCAGATGATGTATAAATCATCATCATCACAAAAGGTTTTGTGAGTGAACGCAAAAATTGTGCAAGCCAACACAGTTTTTTGAGTGTTTTTTGTTTGTTTGTTTTGAGAATACAATGCTTTAGGGAGAGAGAAAAAAATCCATCTATTTTTTTTTTTTAATTATCATCACATCCCCTTAGGGGTCCATAAAACTAAAAGAGTATTACATTTTTTATAATAGAACAAAAAGGTCACCTGTGTGTACACCCCATTTGCAGAAGAGGCTGTTCTGTGGGAATCCGGTGGCCCCGATGATTTGTCCAATTATATGCAATTCTGCCATACGAGTCCTGAAATATCATTATGTAGTATGTTAGTTATCACATCCACCAGTTCAAATGGCTATATAACCAATTTCATATACTGGATTAGCATATTCCACCATTCATACATTTTTAGATTCATGCATTTTCTGATAAATGTATCTTCTTCTTTTTTTTTTTGCTCCAACATGTCTTAACCATTACTGTCTACATGTTTGTGATTCATTATTAATACTGTATCGTTTTTAGCATTGGCAAACGTCATAATACACTTTCAGACTCGTCACAGGTTCTTTAGGCGCACTAAAACAGGTTTAGATAGCAGCTTTAGTTTTCAGTTAACGTTAAGTATTTAGGGTAAATTAAAACTAGCAGATCGCTAACGTTAGCTAATTAGCGACCCATCTACACTCGTCTCACAACTCAATCACCAAAACAGAACAGTTACAATTAACACGCTTACCGCAATCACCACAATCGATTCATTGATCGGCAATGCTAGTAAAATGAGCTGATAACGCTAACCCAGTAGGCTTGTTCCCTGTTTACAGCGCCTTCCTGTCGTCAAGGATGATTTCCTTAGCAACTCACTTCCTCTTGCTCTGTGTTTGTGGATCTTTTTAGTTTGACAGGGTTTGTAGCTGCCATCTAGCGGCACGTGCTTGTGTTGCATTGCAAGCAAAGAGCAAGAGGCACACCTTAGTATTATTACCATTTCACTTCATGTTTCCATCCAAAGATTCGAATTAAATGTATGCGCAAAACTGGAATATCGCATAAAACATATGCGAATAAACCACCGTTTCCATCCAACGAATCAAAGAGAACAAAATCGTCACTTCCTGATAAACTGTGGCACTGAATATCACTAAGAATATAGGAGAAGCCACTTAATATAATAATTTTCATATATGACATAAATTACTTGCACCTCAGAACGAGCAGAGGAGACACAATAAATGCGGTCATTACTTTCGGAGGTGAATGCTTCATTACTGTCATTTAAGACAGTAATTATACAGAAATACTTCGATGACAGACTTTCCTCAGACATTTTAGAACGACCATAACAACATACAGATGCTGTGAACGAGATCGGTCCGCTAGTTAGTCAAGTTATCCCGTCTCATAGCGCAAAGTCACATGACTTTTTCGATGCGCATGGAGGAATTTATTTGGTAAATGTGTTTCCGTCGTAGTTTATGCGCATTTTTTTCTTATCGGATAAAAAAATTATCCTACTAAAATGTGCGCATAAGTTTTTTACGCGCATTTTTAGAATTAATGCATATCTTGGCGTTTCCATCCAGCGTTTTTTTATGCGATATTCCAAAATGCGCATAAAACTGGTGTGTTCTCATTCAAAACTATTGTATGTCCAGTTTTGGGAAGGTTACTTTGGAAATGTAATAGGTTACAGATTACAAGTTACCCTATTTAAAATGTAATAAGTAGTGTAAATATTTCAGTTACTTTATTAAAGCAGCCTAATGTAAATGGTTACATCTGATTACTTTTTTATTTCTTTTCTAATAAAAAAAAAATCTAAACTGTTAATCTAAACTGTTTTAAAACATTTCGGCAGGGTTAACATTACAGTAGTAGGCTACTCAACACCGATTACAGTCAGACTATCAAAATCCTTCATCACTTGAATTAAGATCATAATAATTTAATTTTTAAAGCACAGCCCTTACAGCATCTCTTTTTACTTTGAGAGCATTCTGGTAAAATACAGATTTAAAATCATAAGATATAGTTTAATAGCTATCAAATCTTTGCATAGACAGGAAACACTGGCATTTAACAATGCCTTTGGGGGGGGGTAGTTAATTTAAAAAATAAAGCATATACACCCACCCAAATTGCAAATACAACACTTATCAAGTAAACGTGTTGTATTCTGTGTCCTAAACTCCTGAAACATTGGTGTCTCATATTTTAGAGCAGTCAATGCAATTTTGGAAAGAAATCAATCTGTATGTGTGTGAAAATATACAGATGTAACCCCCCTTTGTAATCGTTAACATTTTCATAAGTAACATTAATTTAATTTTACATTTTTCTAAGTAACTGTAACAGATTACAGTTACATTTATTGTGTAGCCTAATTAAATTATGTAATTCCGTTGCATATAACTAGTTACTCCCCAACACTGCGTATGTCCTAATACTAATAGATCGTATATTGCCTAATAGCCTTGCCTTTCAAAAATAGAAACACCTTTCCTTCCCTTTCTACAAAAATATTTATACATTCTATTTCAAAGTGTAACAAGCACTTGATAGTTGTTAGAATACATTGCTTTTTGTTTGTTTGTTGTTTTCTTACTATAGGGAAGTCACATAAAACAGAATTGAATTTTTATTCATGCTAATCAGTTATTTTTACTACCTTTTAAATGCCTTTTATGGATTTCATTTTTTCTCCAAGACTTTAGTGTTAAAATTTTAAAAACCCATTTAAAGTAATCATAAAAATCATTAAAATATTAACATAAATTATTATGATAGTCTAAACAAATAGTGAAATGCATAGCCTAACCATTGTAACAATTTATGAAAACATGAACCTTTTTAAAAGTGTATAAAAATAACTTAATGACATAATTTATGTATTTGTCAAGATTAAATATGAGACATGTGATGAGAAACTTTCCAAAAATGTGAAAATAATATTCAATTTGTGCATTTGGGATACATAAAATTCTAGCTCTATGGGTGAATGTTTTGGCCTAAATTCAGCAATTTATATGAGAGTTTTACTTAACTAGTTAACATTATGCAACACTCTTTACATTTGTATTTTGTTAGACAAATGGAGAGTAAAATATGTTCCAGTGCATTGTCTGTCACTACACGTCAACTTCTTAGAACGTCCCCCGAAGATGTCATGGTCTCAAACTCAATTCCTGGAGGGCCGCAGCTCTGCACAGTTTAGCTCCAACCAGCTCCAACTCACACCTGCTTGGAAGTTTCTAGTGATCCTGAAGACCATGATTAGCTGGATCAGGTGTGTTTGATTAGGGTTGGAGCTAAACTGTGCAGAGCTGTGGCCCTCCAGGAATTCAGTTTGAGACCAGTGATTTAATACTTTGATGTTTACACAGCGCTCTCAATAACAACATGTGCCAGGGAGAAGGTTCTCTTCTCCCTGTGGCCCAAAGTATCCACATCAGGTAGACATCAACACCACATCTCAAAGCCCCAGAGACCAGATTTGTACAAACACACAGACAAATAGTAAATATTTAATGAGACTCATAATGAAAACATAAGGGACTGTGTGTGAGTGGATTCTGATGTTACCTAAGATTGACACAATGTGGTTATGAGAGTTCAGGTCAACACAGTAAGTGCATATCCTATTTGAACAGACATATTAAATAAAATAAAAATAAGAGACTAAAAAAAAGTTTTTTCTCCCACAACAAGTGGGAATGCGAACTTTGCTTCTACTTCTACTACTACTAATTATAATAGTTGGATATTAGGCAAACAGAAGCTTCATCTTTATTAAACATTGCATAGTACATCAACAACAGTGCAGTCACTTCATTACAAGTTAAAGAGCAAATAACCACCTCACCTGTACTGATAAGTACTGAAAGAGGCCTGCAGGAGGACTATTGAGGGCCAGACACTGTTCTGAATGTTTTGAGGCCTACAAAACAAGGCGTTATAGTGACTGAACACACGTCTGTTGGCCTTGTCACTCCAAGTGCAAATATTCAGTGCAAACGAGATTTTGAATCAAATTGGGCATTTATATGGACCTATTCACATTGAAAATCAAAATTTGAGGTTAATTACAGTACATTATCACATGCATTTGTGCTACTGCTAACAAGCCAGCTACCTAGCTAGTTTTAAGTTGTTTTAATGGTTTCATGCAGTTTTATTTAATATTAAGTAATATTCTTTTTTTTTTTTGATGACTCAGATGTAATAAGTTCACAGTACTCAAAAATCTTCTTTAAACTTAAATGTTTTAATGAAATTGTTTATTCCCTTAAAAGAATAAACATTTGCTAAAAAAAAAAATCTACTCACCCTCAGGCTCCAGTCAATCAGTTAACATATTTTGAAGTGAAAACCTGCATGTTTGTAAAAAACAAATCCATTCTAAACAGTTTCAAACAAATATGTTGATGGATTTTGAAAGTTAAACGTCTTAATGATGGACTTGTTTATTACAAACACACAGCTTTTCACAGCTTATGCACACACGCACGCACACACACACACACACACACACGCACGCACAAACCAGCCAGTGGGATTCAATACGTAACTCTTATGACAAAGTATTTGATAAAGGTATTTAAAGTGTGATGTTCTAGTGGCATTCAGCACTCATTTTCTCTCTGTGCCTTCAACAACAGTGGCAAAAGAAACCCCTACTAAAGATCTGCAGCATGGAGGAAGGATTTTATACATTACAGTATTATTCTGAATCAGTATTTAATAACAGCGTCTATAGGTCAATTTGATCTCTATGCCTTAATCTTCTGAAGATGTCTAATTTGAATGAATCTAAATCTAACATCACTCAGACTGCAGTGCTGGATCAAACTGCACCAGTGAAGATGTTCTTGTCTGTGACCCCATGTGTCATTTTCCTTTATGTCAATGGGGTCATGCTCTTCACCTTGAGTAAAAAGACTGTTTTTCAGGAGATGCCCCGCTACATGCTGTTTGGTCACATGCTTTGGGTCGATACGCTTAATCTATTTATGAGTATTGTGTTGTATATATGTGCTTTCAGAAGAATTTCAATCATGAAAAATATCTGTCTTATTCTTCTCATTTCTACAACAGCTCTCTTACATGTTTCTGTGCTGAATCTGGCTTTAATGTCACTGGAGAGGTATGTGGCCATCTGCTTTCCTCTCAGACATGCAGAAATCACCACTTCTGAAAGAACTAAAGTGGCCATCGGTGTTGTTTGGATGATGGGTTTGATTCAGCCCATCTCTGACATGGTTACTTTCTATGCTATTGATTCTATGAATGCAGTGATGAATTTGTTTTGCTCAAGAACTACTCTTTTCAGACATCAGATTTATAAGAAACTTGAAATATCTATCACTTGTTTATTTTTTGTGTCTGTGTGTTTTGTTATTATCTTTACTTATGCCTCTATAGCAGCTGTGGCTAAAACAGCCTCCAGTGGTAAAGCGTCAGCCAAAAAAGCCAACAAGACTGTTCTGCTGCATTTGTTACAGCTGGTTCTCGGTCTTGTATCCCTTTTATTGGAACCCATTTTTGAAGCAATTTATGTTCGGGTTGACCTTAATACTTCAGTAAACTTAATGTATTTTTTCTTTGTAGTCTTTATAATTTTTCCAAGATGTTTAAGTCCTCTTGTATATGGCCTGAGAGACCAGGCCTTTGGCTGGTCATTTAAATACTACTTCACATTGGGTTTAAAAAGGCAAAACAGATGTAATACAGAGATACATTTAGTAGCAGGAGGATGTAAAATGTAGTTTACTATCTAATTGATTTTGCAATGTTCTAAAAAACGCTTTAGTTGATAATATTGTCTTTCATTTTATTGAGATAAAAAGATAATTCTCTAAAACTCCAAAATATGAGCTTGTGTGTTTATGTGATAAGATATTGGAGTTCAACCACACTAAAATAACTGCATATAACAAACAGATTAAATTTGATAAAATGTTTAAAATTTGATAAAAACTGATGTTTGTTAGAAGAACAAACCACTGAATGTAATTACAAATATGGGAAAGTGTTTTACAAGGGTTTTCATTTGATTTTTTTAACCCATTTTGGCCATGTGACAATTAAACTCTGAAGTGAAATACAAGTGCAAAAAGTTTGTATGTTATTTATCCCTGAAAGGTGCATATTAGTACCTTAAAGGTACATATTAGTATCTCAAAGTATCTGTACATGTTAGTACCTTTTGAATGGGTACTGCCACAGTGATAGTGTATTATATTAATGCTGCCTGACTTCTTGTTACTCTGCTTGTCTGTCATAATAGAAAATAAATCAATGAAAGAAAATAAAGTGTTGCTATTGACCACTTGATTGCTGACACAGTACTATGATATAAATCAAACTTTTAAATATGCAGCAATCAAAAAAATTTATACAACATGTTTACCATCTGAACATGATGAACAATAATGTAAACCTGCGCAATGTCCTTGTCACATATGATCTGGCCTAAACGTAAAACAGGCTTTCAAATTTTAATTACTTACAGTATAATATACATAAAGAAACTCACAGTTATAAATCATTTGATAAGAAAAGTGGTTTAACTGCATAAAAATTTGACTGTTTAACCACATTTTCTGACCTAAAACTGTGTATTTGTCATGCACTGTGTCGGAGTGAACGACGGAGACATAGATTAGAATAAACAGTCTTTAATGAATCCACACAAGGGGTAATCCAAACCAGGAACGGGAGAAGACACACGTACACCACAATGTAGACCCGACAAAGACAGAACACACAGTCAAAAATGACTTTCGATAAACGTAACATTTGGGTTTCATTTTTTATTGCTGAAGAGTGTTGAACTTTCTTCTTCTGCATTCTACTGAACAGACATGGATGTACATTTCCATCAGCCTCAGGCTTATTCATTTAACTTTTGGTGTGAAAGGGCTTTTACATCTGGCAAAAATAGAACTTTACTGTATATATTAAATACAAACAAGCAAGCCCCACAAAGATTTAGTAAGTAACGCAAAAGTAACGTAACGCATTACTTTCCACAAAAGATAACTAAGTAATGCAGATTGTTACTTTTTTAGGGAGTAACACAATATTGTAATGCATTACTTTTAAAAGTAAATTTCCCCAACACTGTATGAGAGACATGTCATAGCGATGGTTTCAGAAAAACAAGTGGTTTCACATAACCAGCATTTTTGCCATGGATGGTATCTTATCACTGAGTGCCGCAGTCAGAAGTAATCCCCCAAAATAAATATTAAAACACTACATTAAAACTTATTAAACTCTGTTAATACACAAATTACTGGAGATATTAAAAATATTAATTTAATTAAGTGGCATACGTGACAATCTCCTTTTTCCCAAATGTGAAATTGAAGAAATATTATACATAGTCATGTTCTTAAAAATACTTACAAAGTCTGGGGTAAATTCACAGCCTGTCTTATAACTTCAAAGACACAAACACACAAAGAAACATAAACCACTGGGATTTGCTATATTTTTTCACAGGTATTTTGACAAGCAGACAAACCAACCACTGGGATTCCATACGTAGTTCATGACAGCTACTTTGCAATGATATTAAAAGTGGGATGTTCTCTGATCATTCTCTGTGTCTTCAAAAACAGCAGTGACACAAGCTAGAAGATTCGCTATCATAAGGACTTTGGATTTTGCAGTATTATTCAGTGCTTTATAATCTTTTTGATGATGTCTAAGTTTAATGATTCTACATCCAACAACACTCAGACTGTACTGCCGTTGCATCAAGATTTGAAAACATTTTTGTCTGTGTCCTCATGTGTTATTTTTCTCTATGTCAACGGGGTCATGATCTTCACTTTAAAGAAGAAGACTGTTTTTCAGGAGGCATCCCGCTATATTTTGTTTGGACACATGCTTTGGATTGACACGCTTAATCTTGTAATGAGTGTAGTGTTGTTTGTGTGCGCTGTTTGTAGGCTTTTTGTTATGAAAATTGTCTGCCTTGTGCTTCTCGTTGCTGCAACAGCTCTCTATCAGGTCTCTACCTTGAATCTGGCTTTAATGTCACTGGAGCGGTATGTGGCTATCTGCTTTCCTCTCAGACATGCAGAAATCACCACTTACGGAAGAACTAACGTGGCCATTGGTGTCATTTGGATGATAAGCTGCATTCAATCCCTGTCTGAGATTATTGTCTTCTATTCCATTGATACCACAAACATAGTAATGAATTTGTTCTGCTCAAGAACTACTCTTTTCAGGCTGCAGGTGTATAAAAAACTTGATATAGCTTTCACATGTATGTTTTTAATGTCTGTGTGTTTTGTTATTATCTTTACTTATGCCTCTATAGCAGCTGTGGCTAAAACAGCCGCCTGTGATAAAATGTCAGCCAAAAAAGCTAATAGCACTGTTCTGCTGCATCTAATACAACTGGGACTCTGTGCTGCATCTATTTTAGTTGGAGTTATCCAAGAAGCCGTTTATGTTTATAATGACTAAATGACTTCATTGAATGTGATGTATTTTTGCTTTGTAGTGTTTATGATTTTTCCAAGATGTTTAAGTCCTCTTATATATGGTCTGAGAGACCAGGCCTTTAGCTGTTTATTTAAATACTACTTCACATTTGGTTTCAAAAGGAAAAACAGTTGTAATACAGAAATACATTTAGTATCAGGTGGATGAGAAATACCAGATACGATGTATCGGATGGCTATTGAAATATTATCTAAAATGTTTGAGAAGACAATATTTTGTCACTACTTTTTCACTACATTTCAGAATCAGAATCAGAATCAGAGTAAGCTTTATTGGCCAGGTATGTTTACACATACAATGAATTTGTTATTGTGACAGAAGCTCCACAGTGCAACAGAAAGACAGCAACAGGACAGGAAACAGATAATAAAAGAATAATATACAAATATGCAAATAGGCAATGTACAAAAAGCAAAAACACAATATATAATATAGACAGTTATGTATGTACAGTTATGATATGTGCAAATTTGAAATGAAAAAATAAGTATGTGTGGTGAATAAATAATGTATAATAGTGTTGTGTGTTCCACGTTTAATGTCAAGTGTTCATGAGATGGATTGCCTGAGGGAAGAAACTGTTCCTGTGTCTGGTCGTTCTGGTGCTCAGAGCTCTGTAGCGTCGACCAGATGGTAACAGTTCAAAGAGGGAGTGTGCTGGATGTGAGGGGTCCAGAGTGATTTTGCCAGCCCTTTTGCTCACTCTGGATAAGTACAGTTCTTGGAGAGTGGGGAGGGTTGTACCAATGATTCGCTCAGCAGTCCGGACTACCCTCCGTAGTCTTCTGAGGTCAGATTTGGTAGCTGAGCTGAACCAGACAGTTATTGAAGTGCAGAGGACGGATTCAATGATGGCAGAGTAGAACTGTTTCAGCAGCTCCTGTGGCAGGTTGAACTTCCTCAGCTGGCGAAGGAAGTACAGCCTCTGCTGGGCCTTTTTCACAATGGACTCAATGTGATTGTCCCACTTCAGGTCCTGAGAAATTGTGGTGCCCAGGAATCTGAATGACTCCACTGCAGTCACAGTGCTGTTCATGATGGTGAGTGGGGGGAGAGCAGGGGGGTTTCTCCTGAAGTCCACGATCATCTCCACAGTTTTGAGCGTGTTGAGCTCCAGGTTGTTAAGACTGCACCAGACAGCCAGCTCCTTAACCTCCTGTCTGTAAGCAGACTCGTCACCGTCCTGGATGAGGCCGATCAGTGTGGTGTCGTCTGCAAACTTCAGGAGCTTGACAGAGGGGTCTTTAGATGTGCAGTCGTTGGTGTACAGGGAGAAGAGCAGTGGGGACAGAACGCAGCCCTGAGGAGCTCCAGTGCTGATGGTGCGGGTGCTGGATGAGAATTTTCCCAGCCTCACTAGCTGCTGCCTATCTGTCAGGAAGCTGGTGATCCACTGACAGACAGAGGTGGGGACGGACAGCTGCGTCAGTATATTCTGAAGGGTATACGGGATGATGGTGTTAAAAGCGGAGCTGAAGTCTACGAACAGGATCCTCACATAAGTCCCTGGTCTGTCTAGATGCTGCAGGATGAAGTGCAGTCCCATGTTGACTGCATCATCCACAGACCTGTTTGATCTGTAGGCAAACTGCAGGGGGTCCAGTGGAGGCTTCAGATAAGCCAAAACCAGTCTTTCAAATAATTTCATGGCCACAGACGTTAGAGCCACAGGTCTGTAGTCATTAACTCCAGTAATTTGGGTTTCTTTGGGACGGGGATGATGGTGGAGCGTTTGAAGTGTGAGGGAACTTCGCACAGCTCCATTGATCTGTTGAAGATCTCTGTGAAGATGGGGGCCAGCTGGTCAGCACAGATTTTTAGGCAGGCTGGTGACACACCGTCTGGGCCTGGTGCTTTCCTTCTTTTGTTCTTTCTGAAGACCTGGCACACGTCATCTTCACTGATCTGAATTGCAGGTGTGGGGGAGAGGGGGGTTGCTGGAGGTGTTAATGGTTGTGTGGAGAGGTGTTCAGGGCGGGTGTGGGGTGTTTTTTCAAACCTGCAGTAGAACTCATTCAGATCGTCAACCAGTTGTTGATTCTCCAGAGTGCTGGGGGATGGTGTCTTGTAACTGGTGATATCTTTCATACCTTTCCACACTGAAGCAGAATCACTGGAAGAGAATTTGTTCCTTAGCTTGCCAGAATAATTCCTCTTTGCCACTCTGATCTCCTTTTCCAGTGTGTATTTGGCCTGTTTATACAAGACTTTATCCCCCTTTCTGTAAGCATCTTCTTTGGCCTGACGGAGCTGAGTTTTGCAGTGAACCATGGTTTGTCGTTGTTATAAGTTAGATGAGTCCTGGTAGGAATGCACATATCCTCACAGAAACTGATATAAGATGTTACAGTCTCTGTGAGCTCGTCCAGATCGTTTGCAGCAGCTTCAAAAACAGTCCAATCAGTAAGGTCGAAACAGGCTTGTAAAATCCGCCCTGTTTCATTAGTCCATCTTTTAACAGTTCTTAATACAGGTTTAGCAGATTTGAGTTTCTGCCTGTAGGTCGGTATAAGATGAACCAAACAGTGATCAGAGAGTCCTGAAGCTGCTCGTGCTGCTCGTGCAATTTCTGTGTAATTGCAAAATATGAACTTCTGTCTTTATACAATGAGCTACTGAAGTCCAGCTGCACAAAAATAACTTGCAAGCATATTTTTTTTAAAAATTATTATTGAGGTTCTTTTGCTTTTTTTTTGTCTTTTGTCTTTTGTCATTTTATAGAACATATGTGACATCAAATTGGGCTCAGAAATAACAGCCTTTTTGAAGGTTAAACAATAAGAAAAATAAAATACCGTGTCAATAGTACTGACCACTTTATCAAACATTTCTTTTCTGCTAACATGATTATGTAGATAGGAATTCATTTTATAAGCAATTCAAATGGTATTAATTTATATGCAAATGATAGACTCATTTTCACTGCTATTTATTTTTTCATGCAAACCATTTTTCAATATTAGCTTTACAAACTAACACATGAAACCTGTAAAATTAATTAATTAAACAATTTAAACCTGTAAAAAAATAATAAATGTGCAGCAATTTATAAATATTTTATATAATAAGTCTATTGTTTCATCATAAAAATGAAAGGTAAACTGGTTTGTGTGCATGTTTGGCCCATGATCTGGCAAGCAGACTATGTTTTTTCTGTGTGTGTGTGTGCGTGTGTATGTATGTGCCTATGTGTACCTTCAAAAATGCTTTCAAAGACACATCTGAACTTTTCTTCCCAAACCAGTGAAGCACAAATGCCGCCATGCAGCCATTTCATTGGTCATGTTACCCACAGTGCTAATTGCCTACACAATGGAAAAAGGGGTCTCTGTAGAACAAAAGACGGCTTTTCTAAACTGATGGGCGTTTTTCAAACTGGTGGATGTTTCTAATTCATGCAGTGAAAATCATGCAGTGAAAATGATGCTCCATACCTGACCCCACCCCAATGAATGAACTTGCACTTAAAGCAATGTATGTATGTTCTTTACCTTGAAATCATTTTAAAATTATACTGATAGTAGGTTTATACACTGACTTCTATTAAGGCGAATGGCCTCTGTCTCTTTCCCATGTTCCTCCTAAACATCTGTTTTTCGTTACATGTTTGGTCAGCAGGTACGAAATTCCACAAAATTGCAGATTACTTTACGGAAGCAACAAACACGTGTAAAGCCAGAGATGGTCTTATTATTGGGTGGTCCATGGAGAACATGTAAACGTCAACTTGGATCAGGTGCTTTGACAACTAATTACATCACAGCCTTGATGCCATTGAATTTCTGTCAGAGTTGTGCGACAGTCAGTCGTTGTTTGTGGATGCCATAGAACTCAATAGCTGTGTCCCAAATGATGCACTATACACTATGTACTTATGCACTATGTGCTCAACCATGTAGCATATGAATCATATAAGTTTATTTTGTCATTCATAAATGGAGTCTGGTAGCTCCTCCCCCTTCGCTACGTAATTAAAGCTGCGACAGTTGAGTGCATAAAGTGTCTAACATTCCACACTTTGTTTTTGTTTTGTTTTTTTGTAATTTATGTGCATCATTCAGGTAAAGTGCACTTTTTCTTTTTGAAATTTTCAGTGTGAACACACCACTTGCACTATTTATACTACAAAACCTCATAGAATAGGTCATAAGTATGCAATTTGGGACGCATCTAATGAGAAGCGTCATAAACTGAAACCTACCTGGCAAAAATTGCCCATCACTTATAAAACAGCAATTTTTGTGTTCAAAAAAACAATTTTCTACTCATTTAACTGTAGGGGGGCTCCAGAGTCGCAGAAGTACACAAAACCACATACAGTACAGTTGCTTTAATGGGTTTGGGCAAAAAAATCACTTGCATAGCTACATTCTGACTATGCCATTGTACTGCTGAGAGTCACCATTCTCTATGATAAATGCAGTGATCAATAAGTAGAAAATCCATAGTGGAAATTATGCTCAGCTCCACTCATATACAGTAAGCGTCCTGGGCCGGCTTTTAGAAATGTACAAAATAATGGGCCAAATTTAATATTTTTAACTGGACAATAAGGTTGTCCAATAGCCAGACGAATTTCAATTCCACAATTACGATCACAGAAATTAGCCAAATTTATTTTCTCATTCGAGAAGCCATTTTACTCAGTTATATGTGTTACAGAGGCAGTGAGATAAGAGGCATGCGGACCCATATGCAAACCTTTATTCCAAGACATGGTCAAAACAGGCAGTGGTCAACACCAGCAAACAGATATAGACAGGGTAAGACAACAGAGTAATCCAAAGACAGGCGTGGGTCAATTGACGGCAAACGTAATCCAAAGGACGAGGCAAACGAGTAATCCACTAACAGGCAATAGTCCAGGCGAGGTGCAATAAAGTCCAAAATAGCAAGTCAAGAGAGAAATCCAAGACAAGCAGAGAATCAGGTAACAGGCAATAACAACACGAGACAAGACTAGGAACTAGGACGGGGAACTAGCTCCGTAATTTTGCTATTGCTAAACACGGAGATACACACAAAAATACTAGGAAGTGTAGCGTATGGACGAATCAGACACACATTTAGTCATTATATTTAATGAATAATTCAGGAAACCCTCTAATTCCACAAACAAATTGTGAGGGTCTTTGGACCCTTCTCCTGGAAGAACACCCTAAAAGGCTCAGTTACCAGGGAAACCATCTGATAAGACTGTT
>JAFVLL020007224.1:0-16097 GCA_021397915.2 Tor tambroides | reverse complement strand
AATTAGAGGGAAGAGAGAACAGGTGAGAGAATGAGCGTGATCACAAGTAGCAACTAGAGACAGCTGAGGGTGTGTGCGTGTGTGTGTGCGCGTGTATGCGTGTGTGCAATCAGAGAGAACAGAAGGATAGCAGACTCATGACACAAAATAAGTGTCTACACAAAATATTATATAAACAATAACTGTTGTAGTTTTTTCATCATTATATTGTTTATATATTATAATTGTAAAATGTGGGTATGTTATCAGTAAACTAATCATTAAACATTTGTAATCATTCAAAACATATTGGCCATTTCATAATATTGTTCAGAGATGAAGGCCATAATGCTAATGTTGTCCACACGAGGGAGACACAGGATAGCAAATACTTCAAGATCTGTTCAAAGACTTTGAAAATGTTTCATTTAAGTGCCTAAATAAAAAATGCATATACATTCATTATATTTTCATAACCTTTAATAAAGCCCTATATAGTAAGTATGCAAAAACTATAATCTCCTAAATACTGATAGACCATTCATTTTTATCTTAATTTTAATGGTATTGACAATATATTTCTCAGTTTGTCAGACACTATATTAGTTATCTATTTTCATATTGTGCATGTAATAGTACTCTTATAAGGACTCATAATTTACTTGAAAAGAGACATGTCCATTGTGTAATTACATCATCTACACAAACCATTGTGCTTGGACCTAGATGATGGCCTTGAGTTAAACCGTATTGTTTCAGTTACCTTCTGTGTTGTTGCCCACAACGCTTCGGTGACAGGACTTTGAAATAACAAACAGGAAAAACAACAAAAGGCATTACTTATTTTGCATCCAGCTGGCCAACTCTGTCCAAGCTGTTGTCATAGCCTAGTAGGCGTTTTATTAGAATAGAAAATAGCAAGGGTCCATGGAAAAATGTTGTCATAGCCTAGTAGGATTTTTTATTAAAATAGAATATAGCAAGGGTCCATCGAAAAATGTTGTCATAGCCTAGTAGGCTTTTTTATTAGAATAGAAAATAGCAAGGGTCCATAGAAAAATAGTATGAAAACTATAACTCTTGTAGTGTTTTTTATTTATTTATTTATTTATTTTTATTTATTTTTTTTTTTCAGCGGGGCAGCTAAAGAATGCCGGACACACAAGTACTCTGGCTCTTTTGTCCCAAGGCCACCCACTAAGGGTTTGCCAAGCCAAGATCAAAGTAAGTTTACTAACTTTAGCTTCTAGTTATGTTGGCTTTGCAAAGCCAACATATTGTTATGCTATTTAAACTTCTTACTATTATCTTTCTGAGCCCTCAAATTTCCAAACCCTACTCCTCCTAGGGCTTTAAAGCCACACGTCCCAATCTCGGCAGAGACCTGGGCCCTGATGTCGTTTGTTGCTATATCTTTTCAGACTGATCAGACTTGCAGTTTTTTTTTTATTATTAATTATTAAAAATGAAAAATTTCCCATAGACTTACATTGTCTGAGAGAAATTGCGTCCCTAGAGGAGCAATACCCCTCGGGCGGAGCCGAATGACTCGATCAGTTTCACTTTTACATCGGTTAAAACACACATAAATACATCAATTTCATTCACACTGACAAGCTAAACCAACATACCTGATTATTACGGGTCAGGGCTCATTAATAAATGACAGTCTGGCCAGAGAACAGTGTGGAAGACGAGAGAACTCTCACTGCACCGATCACAACGAGTGCAGTCCGAACGTGCTCACAACAACAGCATTTTTACTTGTTTTAGAGCCTTTTACATTAAAATATTCCAGCAATTGCATACAATACACACATTAGAACACAACAAGAGCTAAATGCAAGTGTTTGTGATCTTTTTTAGTGTGAAACTGAAATCCTTGCGTCAGTCTGTGTCGATCGTTCCGGGAGCGCGGAGATCGCGAGCTCACTGCAGCGTCAGCATTAAACTTCTGTATTTGCTCGTCTTAAAGCCTTGTGAACGCAAACACTCCAGCGAATTTACAGAATATAATTATAAGAACATATTTAGTTGAGTGCATGTGAGCTTTATTTATGTTTCACTGACATACGCCTCACGTCGCGCCTGGCTCAGCACTCGAATGGACAAAAAGGCTACAGACACAAACTACATCATGTACATGTTTCAGAGCCTTCTACATTAAAACAATCCAGTGAATCAACACAATACACTTGGAACAACATATTATAGAAGTAAAATTAATGCTTATGAGTGCTTGTGAGATATTTTTTGTTTAACTTAAGAGCAAGGCGTCACCGCTCGGACGCTCGCGCTCCGGACCGCATTCATCCTCTCCTTCTCTCTATAAGAAAGACATCTCTTGGACAAGTCACACAAGATTATTTCAAAATACATGATAGCTTGGCGAATATAATCGAAACCATAAACTGTTGAGAAATAATTCTGAGGTGGATGGATGTGAACATTAAAGCGACCGCATTTACCAGCTTCAGTCTGTCTTCAATCCATAAAAAACAGAAAATCATTTGTTTGTCTTGGCTTCTTTTATTTATGCATTTATTTATTGCTGTAATAAGAATCAATATTTCATGAAAACTATGCAATGTTATTTTAGGATTCTTCCATTTTTGCATCTAAACATCTACAAACCTAAAACCTGCTCTTTTGGCTGCTTTTTTCTATGTAATTTTTTTTTTTTTTGCCCTAACAAGAATTAATCTATATTTCATAAAAACTATGACATGTTATTTTATATTTGATTTTTCCATTTCTGGATCTCAAAACATAAAAACCTAAAACCTGCTCTTTACTATTGTTTGCAATTTGTTTAGACAATTACAGCGGTCAATAACAAATATTACCAGGGTTTGTACAAGCTGCTGAAAATGCTCAATCTAAAAGTGATAGAGCCTTTTCTGTTTTAGCCCCTAAGCTGTGGAATTCGTTACCTCAATTTGTTAGGTTATCATCTTCCTTATCTGGATTTAAATCATCATTGAAAACGTATCTCTTTTCTCAGGCCTATTCATAGTTGTTGGATATGTTGGTCTTAGTGAGGTTTTTTTTTTTTTTTTATTCCTGTTTTATTTGGTTTTATGTTGTTTATTTAAGTTTGATACCTTGTATTTTTTTAATCATTGTATTATGTTACTGTGAAGCACCTTTGTCAGCATTAAATACTGTTTAAAGATGCTATATAAATAAAAATGACCCTGACCTTGACCTTTTTGAAATGTACATCCTAAAAAAAACCTTAGTAACAGCCATATTTATGAAAAGGTGCTTGACTTATTGAAAAACATTATGAATGAAATTAGTGTTTAATATTTAGTAATGACAATTTTGGTTGTCATGAAAGCCTTCTTCATTACAATACAAAATAGCAAGTGTCTACAGGAGCAATTCCCCTCGGGTGGAGCCGAATGACTCGATCAGTTTCACTTTTAAATTGGTTAAAGATACAAATAAATACATGCATTTAACTCACACTGACAAGCTAAACCAACTTATGTGTTTCATTTATGTTTCATTTACATTTATATTTACATTTACATTTACATTTATGCATTTAGCAGACGCTTTTATCCAAAGCGACTTACATTGCATTCAAGTTACAGTTTTTTACATTTTATCAGCTCTCAGCTCTTGCTTGCATTTAAGCATTTAAGAGACTAAATTAAATAAAAAAGCATATAAATTCATTACATTTTCATAAACTTTAATAATGGTAAGTATGCAAAAACTGTAATCTCCTACATATTATTACTTTTTTATCTTATTTTAATGGTATTGACAGTATATTTCTAAAGTTGTCACACATAGCTTAATGTGCGTCCAACTGAAGAAGGGACACTATATTAGTTATCTATTTTCATATTGTGCATATAATAGTACTCTTATAAGGACTCATAATTTACTTGAAAAGAGACATGTCCATTGTGTAATTATATCATCTACACAAACCATTGTGCTTGGACCCCAATGATCGCCTTGAGTTAAACCGCATTGTTTCAGTTACCTTCTGTGTCGTTGCCCACAACACTTCGGTGACAGGACTTTGAAATAACAAACAGTGAAAATAATAAAAGGCATGACTTATTTCGCATACAGCTAGCCAACTCTATCCAAGCTGTTGTCATAGCCTAGTAGGCTTTTTATTAGAATGGAAAATAGCAATGGTCCATAGAAAAATATTAAGAAAACTATTACTATGTTTGAGCATAGTTCTAGCATGTTTAGCACACAATGTCATATTTTACTGTGTTGCTAATAGTGCATCACAGTGTTAAACATGTCACTTCCTGTTGCCAGTAGGTGGCGCTATAACTATAACTGAATATAAGCATGTAGATGTGTTCAGGACAGGACTCTCATCAAACATGTGAAGTTTGAGGCAAATTGGAGATTGTATGCATGAGTAACAACAGCTTCCTGTTTGATGGCATTAATAGCACGCTTTAGCACTTAGTAAGTGTTGCTAGCATGTTTGAGCTTGTTTCCAACATGTTTAGCACACAATGTCATATTTTACTGTGTTGCTAGTAGTGCATCAGAGTGTTAATCATTTTCAAAATCTTTGAAGATATCTTGAATAGAAGTATTTGCTATTCTGTGGCTCCCTAGTGTGGACAACATTAGCATTATGGCCTTCATTTCTGAACTACATTATAATCACATATCGCCACCTGCTGGCAACAGGAAATTACTTGTTTTACTTTAAATGAAACATGCAATGTCCGATCTTCCCCAAACTTCACATGTTTGGTAGGAGTCCTGGCCTGAAGACATCCACATGCCAATATTCAGTTATGATCATAGCGCCACCTGTTGGCAGCAGGAAATTTGGCACACGTAAATGACTTTGACATATTCCTCCTATATTTACCACTTTAAAAGCACATTTCCCGCTGTTCCCTGTTTTCCTATGGCCATGTGATGGTGGCGAGCCCGGGTGCGAGGGCCCTTTCATCGCTGCTTGCAGCTTTAATTAGGGCCCAAGCCAGTAAGGCGCAGGGCCCTCTTGTTTTTCTAAGGATTATTAGGGCCCGAGCACCGATGGTGTGAGGACCCTATTGGAATTGCTCCGTTTATTAGGGCCCGAGCACCGATGGTGTGAGGACCCTATTGGAATTGCTCCGTTTATTAGGGCCCAAGCCAGAAAGGCGCTGGGCCCTCTTGATTTCCTTAGGATTATTAGGGCCCAAGCCAGTAAGGCGCAGGGCCCTATTGTTTTTCTAAGGATTATTATTATTATTATTAGGGCCCAAGCCAGAAAGGCGCAGGGCCCTATTGATCCCCTAAGGATTATTAGGGCCCAAGCCAGTAAGGCGCAGGGCCCTCTTGTTTTCCTAAGGATTATTATTATTTATTTGTTTTTTTTCAACCTTCCGGGGCTTTTTGGGGGCCTTAACATGCTCAAAAACTCTTGAAAATTAGCACACACTTTGGAATCTGCGGTCATTAGGACGCCGCAGAGGCTGGGACCCAGGGATGGCACAGGGGCTCTACAGCGCCTCCTGCAACAAAGTCAGAAAACTTGATGTATAGCTCACACATACTTGCACGTATTCATATGAAACTCGGTACACATATAGATCTCATTGAGCCGAACAACTTTCATTCTGCATGTCATAGGCTCCGCCCAACAGGAAGTCGGCTATTCAGGGCTATTCAAAAAGCGCATGCTCTGGAATTTGATATACTCCTCTGAGGATTACCACCCGATTGCCACCAAACTCGGTAAACATGATCACAAGACATTGGGGATGCTAAATTGCGAAGAGATTTTTGATATCTCGAACGGTTTGCCCGTGGCGAGGCGATGAAGTTATGGCGAAAAATGAGAGACAGGAAGCGTCTAATAACATCCACATACATTGTCTGATTTTGATCAAACTTCAGGGTTTTGTTCGTTGTATGATGCCGATCGCATAGATGTGACTATTAGGAGTCAAAGTTATAGTGCCACCAACTGGCAGCAGGAAGTGTGTCGTTTTCAAAATGCTTTGAATTCAGCATCTTATTTTTACTGGATTTGCTTCAAACTTCATCAGAATAATGTCAAAACACGGCCGATGTAAAACTGTGAAGGGAATATTGATAGCTAAACTACTGTTGCCATGGCAACGTGTCAAACTTGAAAATTGGTTTCTGGTGATTTTGAAGCAGATAACATGTTTAGAATGTCATGAAACTCAACACACATATGAGTATTAATGGTAGTTAGACACTGGAAAAAGCTCATAAACGGGCGTGAAAGAGGCACTCTATAGCGCCACCTTTTGTCAAAAATGGGGGGGTTAGTTTTAGCTACAGACACCAAACTCGGTACATAAATTGTTCTAATCAAGCCGGACAACTTTCTAATTTACACTCATTAGCTACGACCAACAGGAAGTCGGCTTTTTTTATTTTAATGTGGAGTTTCGGAGAAATCAAGCTGTAAATAAATTCATACTCCTCCAAGCAGAAACAAGTAGTTCACACCAAACTTTGTCAACATGATACCAATATACTGAAGATGTTAAATTGCGAACGAATTTAGGATATCTTGAACGGTGTGGCAATGGTGATTCATTAAAGTAACAGTAAAAAACAGATAGCGGTCATTTTTTATATCTTTAAAGAGCAACTTCCAAACACTTCAAAAAAATTTACATACACAGAACAAGTCATTCTGAGGAAATGTGATTAATTCCATGAATTTACAATAAACTATGGATAGCAGAAAATTCAAAAACGATCAGACATGTTTTGTCAATCTGCTTCTGTGTGTGGGGGGTGGGTGACTGAGGTGACTGAGTTGAGTGTGGGTTGAGGGGGAGGGGGAGAGAGAGAAAGAGAGAGAGGGTCTGTTTAAACTTTTGATGATAGTGGTTTAAAAGTAACAGTAAAACAGTTCAGCTGACAGATGCAGACTAAGCTGTAATGCAGGTAAAAATATTTCACGAATGCTTAGAGCAATAAAATCATAAGGTTTTGATAAAACTTTATAATAGGGTTTCATTTGTTAACATTAGAGAATGCGTTAACATGAACTACCAATGAAAAATATATTTTCACAATATTATTAATAGTTTGTTGGTGTTAATCAAAATGTTGAATAATTACAGTGCATTAACTAATGTTGTAGTCTTTAAATTTTAATAATGTTTAAGTTTTGAATATTAACTAGCATTAATAAATACTATATACAGTTGCATATAAAAGTTTGGGAACCCCTTGCAGAATCTGAAAACGTGAATAAATTTAATGCAAACAAATTTAGGATATCTTGAAAGGTGTGGTGATTTTGTTAAAAACAACAGTAAAAAAGATAGCGGTCATTTTTTTCTATGTTTAAAGAGCAACTTCCAAACACTACAAAAAAAATTACATACATAGAACAAGTCATTCTGAGGAAATATGATTAATTTCATGAATATACAATACACTATGGAAAGCAGAAAATTAATAAACTATCAAGACTTTTGATCACACTGGCTCTGTGTATGTGGGGGGATGGGTGAGTCTGTGTGTTAAGTGTGAGTGTGAGGAGGTGGGTGAGAGAGACAGAGAGAGAGAGAGAGAGAGAGAGAGAGAGAGAGAGAGAGAGACTTTTAAAAATCTCTTTAATCACTAGAAAAAAATCAATCAGTATTTATTTAATTATTTTATTTTATTTTATTTTATTTATTTATTTTTTATTTTTTATTTTTTGCATTATAGCTTAAGAAATCTCTTAGGCCGTGTCTTTTTTTGTCAGTCTTAGGGAAAATAAAAAATAAAAAAATCCAAAAACCAGTTAATTTGTAGGGCACTTACAGCATTATTTTATATAATTAGGTTAATAATTATTTTAATTACAACATTAAAAAAAAGTCAAATCTAAAGATACATACACGTGGTCTTATAAATTTTTGTGCTGCAAATAATAATTTGACACTAATTTGATGCTGAACTATGACATCCTGTGACATGATATTCATCTGAATTTACATCATCTCATGAATGTAACAGTAAAACAGTTCAGATGATGACTAAGCTGTAATGCAGGCAAAATATTTCACAAATGCTTATAGATCAATAAAACCTTTTAAAAATGCTTATGAATCATTAAAGGTTTAGGTAACACTATATAATAAGGTCTCATGTGTTAACATTAGGGAATGCATTAACTAACTTGAACTAACAATGAACAATATTTTTTACAGCATTTATTAATCATTTAATTGTTAGTAAAAATAGTCATGTTCAAAAGATACAACTTTATATTTTAATAATGTATTAATATTATTTTTACTTAACATTAACATTAATAAATGTTATATAATTATTGTTCATGTTAACTAGTATAGTTCAATAATATCATTTTTAACATTAATTTATTCGAAACTAACCAACTAAGTATGAACAACCATTGTTTTACTTAAGCATCACATTTCATATTATTATTGGGTGCTTTAATAATTTAATTGTGTATATGTGACGTCATTGCATGATTATGTCAACAAACTCAAGTCAAGTCAAGTCACTATTATTTGTATAGCGCTTTTAACAATGCAAATTGTGTCAAAGCAGCTTTACATCAGCTTGATATAAAGCTGGGTGGCTTTATATCAGCTTTACAGTATTTAGACGGGGAAATAGTGTGTCGAAATAGTGTCATTCTCCTCTGGCCAGACTAAATCAGCAGTTTAAATCTAGGCTGCAGCAGAGTCAGATTGTGCAGAGGACTCATCTGGTTCCTGTGGTCTTGTCCCGATGGCCGTCTAGGAGACAGGGTCTTCACTGGGGATCTGTCTCTGGGGCTCATCTAGTTGTCCTGGTCTCCGCTGATGTTCAGGGCTGTAGAGGTCGTCTCTAGGTACTGATCCACCATCTGATCTGGATACGGACTGGATCTGGGTGGCTGCAGTGACCGTCTGATCTGGATACAGTCTGGATCTGGGTGGCTACGGTGACCTGAAGAAAGAAACAGACTAATATTAGCGTAGATGCCATTCTTCTAACGATGTAACAAGTACATCAGGTGTTTTGGGAAGTGCTCCCGGTTCCGGTTGACCTAATTAATGCAGCCTAACAATCCTTTAACGGATTTGAATTATAGAAATGCGATAGTGTATTATGTATAAGCCAGGTTAAAGAGATGGGTCTTTAATCTAGATTTAAACTGACAGAGTGTGTCTGCTTACAGTGTTAGGTAGATTGTTCCAGAGTTTGGGTGCTAAATAGGAAAACGATCTCCCGCCCACAGTTGATTTTGATATTCTAGGTATTATCAAATGGCCAGATTTTTGAGATCGCAGTGGACGTGAAGTACTATAGTGTGATAAGAGCTCACTCAAATACTGAGGTGCCAAACCATTCAGTGCTTTATAGGTAATTAGCAAGATCTTAAAATGTATACGATGTTTAATAGGGAGCCAGTGCAGTGTTGACAGGGCTAATGTGGTCATACTTCCTGGTTCTAGTAAGAACTCTAGCTCTCTACAAACTGGAAATTGAACCAGTTCATTGAAACAAACTGTCTCAAAGAACCAGTTCGCAGAAACTCAAAGGATTTCCCTGAGGCTCTGGATTACAGGTAATATAGTAAATAATATAGTAAATAATGTTTAGTTTCTTGCACAGACGGATCATTTCACTTCATAAGACCTCAATATATCATCAGGAGCCACAGGTATTAATTTTGTTTTTTCCTGTATATGCTTTTTTAATTCTCAAAATGTTGGCAGCTGCTGACTTGCATTTTATGAATCACCAAGGACCACAGTTTCAGCTAAAAACCTTCTTTACTGTTCTGCTGAAGAAAAAAGTCACCTACATCTTGGATGTCCTGAGGGTGAGTAAATCAACAGCACATTTTCATATTTAGGTGAACTATCCCTTTAATCCACAACTGTAAAGTGGCCACTCTATCCGAATGCCCATTTCAACTTTTTCAATCCGAGGTCCTCTGGTTCAAAACCACAGATGCGACACCATGAAACCCCTAAACGACCATCTGTCAATCCCAGAAGCCCCAGGGTGACACAGCGCTCCACACGCTCCTTGTTCCCAACACCTAAAGGTTGAAGGATCGTATATTGTTTACTCAGCACACAAAAGACCTCTCAACTAGTTCCCAAACAAGTAACCAAATCTTAAAAGAGCTTAAACAAGACAATCTGTCTCGAGTCCAACCACCATCCTTTCCCACCCAGCACAAGTTCACCCAGCGTTCACACAGGACAGGATACTTCTCCTGATCAAATATTCATTTATTAAACCACTTTGACTCCGTCAGGAATTATGTTTTTAAGAGTACAGCGCATTAATATTGCAGGAGATGTCTTGAGAGGACAACTCACGGTCAAACGCATATCAAAACCTTCACTAATAAAAATAAAGCCTCTTGTGGTGTTTCTGTTGCATTTCTTTACCAAAAGGATTTTATACATATTCTTCTTGAGATGATTTATGGTTCATTATAAAATAAAATGTACTTTTATTAAGCAAGGATGCATTAAATTAAAAATAGCATTAAAGGATGCATTAAAAATAGCAAAGACAATTATAATGTTACAAAAGATTTCTATTTGAAATAAACGCTGCTCTTTTGAATATAATGATTTACACAAAAATTGTTAGGCTGCATTTATTTAATTAAAATACAGTAACATTTTGTGAAATATTATTACAATTTAAAGTGACATGTTTTTTATATGAACATATTGTAAAATGTTAATTTTTTCCTGTGATAAAAGCAAAATTTTCAGCATCATTACTCAAGTCTTTGCATTCTCAGAAATCATTCTAATATGCTGATTTGCTGCTCAAGAAATATTTCTGATTATTATCAATGTTGAAAACTGTGATACTTTTGTTACGTTTTTGTAACGTGACAGTAAAAACACATTTGATCAATTTACTGTGTCATTGCTGAATAAAACTGTCAATTTCCGTAAAAAACTTACTGACTCCAAACTTTTGAGCGGCAGTGTGTATGTGTGATTACAAACGTCCTATATATTCTCATGATCCTCATAGACGCATTTACACATACATAAATCATCTATGAAGCAGCTACGAAGTGCCTCAGCACTTTGGGGTCAAAGGTCACATGACAGATAATGAAACATGGACAGCTATGCAATCAAATTATACACAGACAATCCGCCACCCATAAACATGTCACTACTGTACAGCACAAACATAAACACTGAAATCAGATATTGACGTTTGAATCCAATGTGCCTAACACACATGCAGTGTTGCTAGGTTGGGTGATTTTGAATTTGATTGTGCGGGTAAAAATTTGCTTGGGTGGGTGGATAAAATTTGGGATGGTTTGGCGGTTTTCAAACATATAAATTGTATAGGCTAATTGGTTAACAAACAAGCCCAAGTGTGCATATACTGCATGCAATCAGTCATCACGACGTTAACTAAGCACACACACACACACACACTGCAAAGACGGCTGGTGCTGATGTTGACATCCCGGCCGCACTTTTAGCCAATGGATCGGCAGACAGATGTGATGATTCTTGAATGAGGGGTTTTTTAGCGTGATAACGGATCTGATTTTGAATGTATAACTGTATAAGTGATAATGCCTAAATATAATTTACATGGTAAAGAGTGGGAGAGTGTTTTAACGCTCAAAATGTGAATTACACCTGAAGGCTTTAATATCACTTCAACTCCGAAATCAGAGCACAGTGACATTATTTAATCAAAATCTATTTATATCTATACGATCCTGTCTTTTATCTACTTAACGGTCCAGATTGCTATATCCTTGAAAGCTGCTGGACTTGTTAGTTTTGACTGTGCAAAGTTGACTGTGCATTACTGTTGTTGTTAATTTTTTTTATTGTCGGATTATCATACAGTATGCATCAGTGAATGACACAGTTTTGACTGTCATGGCTATGTGCATAAACAAGTGTGAAATACCTAATTACGTTGCTTATTCCAATAACTTATATTGGGTGCTTTTTTGCATTTAAATTCTGACTGTTGACATTGAAAATGATGCATGTGTTTTTTCGAGGGTATCGGTTAATTTCTTGATTGCTGATTTGACAGTGTTTTCTTGCATATTTTAATCATATTTGGTATTTCTCTTTAATGGATTTAATCCATGGGAAATTTATCTAACGTTATATTTATATTATTTTGTCATCATTATTTTGTTTTAAGGAGTTAAAAATGGCTCTTATCAACCTTGATTAACATATTCTATCACATTATTTTGACAGTTAAAGTTTTGGGCGGTTTTTTGTTTTTGTGAGCTTTTGGGCTGGAAATCGTCCATCCAATCTGGCTACACTGCACACATGAGCATGTTTGCTAGTAACAAAAATTGGCTTACACCGAAGTGTGTGTGTGTGTGTGTGTGTGTTTGTCATGTAAAACACACAGCATTTGAGCACTTAGACACACAAACATGTACACATCCAGGTCAGTCTGACCGGGTTCAACTAGAGTTCAGTGAGAGTTCAGCAAATGCAACTGTAAACTCTGCATCACCTTCATTCACAGTGTGAGTGAGAAAGAGGTACAACATTTAAATTAGACACGCTTCCGGACACGAGTCGTCTACAGGGACAGATCATTGTGGAATTATGGAATATTCGGAATGGAAGATTTAAGTTTTAAATTCCTGCATGACTGAGTCATTTCAGCACAAGGAGATGGATGTGTGTTAAAATATACATCACACTTTAGGCAGTGCAGGCCCGTAGCCAGCAATGAGGTCACCAAGATCCGGACCTCGGTCAATTTTTCATGTTCAAAAATAAAATTTGTTCCCTGAATGACTAATTTGCTGTTTAAAAGTCCTCATATGAATGTCTGCATGTATCAGTTTCGACATTTTGCAAGAATGATTAAAGTCCTTATGAAAATGATCGCTGTGGAGTGAGGAGAACGAGGCTCGAGAGAGTCGTGTGTGAGGGCGTGGGTGCAGCCTCCATGTTGCCATATCCACCTAAAATACAGGTGCATCTCAAAAAAATTAGAACATCGTGAAAAAAGTTCATTTTTTTCTTTTTGTATCTTATTTCAAAAAGTGAAACTTTCATATATTCTTGATTCATTGCATGTAAATTAAAACATTTCTAAATTTTAATTTTAATTTTGATGATTATAGCTTACAGCTCATGAAAGTCAAAAATCCAGGATCTCAAAATATTAGAATATTTTCTAAGATCAATCAAAAAAAGGATTCGCAAAACAGAAAAGTTCAAGTTCTTTAAAGTATGTTCATTTATGCACTCAATACTTGGCCGGGGCTGCTTCAGCACAAACTCCAGCATCAGTGAGGTGTGGCATGGAGTTTTTGAGCCAAAAACTCATCACCAAACACCAATGACTTGTACATATGGGTTCAGTCATTTTAGACACTTCCAAAACTGTTGCAACAGAGATGGAAATACAATTTTTAAATACATGAATTATGTTCCCATCGTTGTTGCCACAGATTTGGAAGTGCATTTTTCTGTTCTAAAGAAGGGGGTGTCCCAATACTTTTGTCTATATAGTGTATGTACAAGTCATTGGTGTTTGGTGATGAGTTTTTGGCTCAAGGTCTGCATTTACAGTCACACCAGAGCCAGTGTTCAACTGGGATTAGGACTTGGTTTTATGCAGACCAGTCAAGTTCTTCCACACTGACTCAATCAATCATTTTCTTTTTGAACCTTGTCTTATACACAGAGGCATTGTCATGTTAGAATAGAAAAGGGTCCTGTCCAAACTGTTGCTATAATATTAGAAGTACACAATTCCCTAGAATATCATAATATGCTTAAACATTAAGATTTATATTCATGGAAATTACTAAAGTAGTCAAACTTGTTCATTAGAAGGGGGCGACCCAATACTTTTGGCAATATAGTGTGTATATATATATATATATATATATATATATATATATATATATATATATATACACATATACATATACACACACACACACACACACACTTAAAAATTATAATAAATGACAAAACCACACAACAAAATTACTAAAATTTTAACTAAAATAAAAACTGAAAACATAAAAATAAAATAAAATTCAAAATAATATCAAAAGCTATAATAATATATCAATGCGCAATGCAGGTGTGCTACAGAGCAAGTTTACTATTTCAAAAAACATACATATGGAACTAGTTATGTGATGCAATATCAAAATGTATTTTTGTAGAACTGTAAAGTTCATGCACTATGGTAAAAATGTTGTGGGCTCATAACATAAATGTGCAAGGAACTGCGCAAAATTAAATCTGTCCTGTAATCATAATTTGTGTGAAAAGGAATAAACGTTATTGGTGTTTGATTGCCTCTAGTGTTCATTTCAGCTGGAAACCACAGGTGCATTATTTACTGGAATTGTATTTATTTTGTGGCTTTTATTTCACTGTATGGACAAAAGCAGTGTGCACATTCTGCTAAACATCTCCCCTTGTGTTTCACGAAAGATTGAAAGTCATACAGGTTTAGAACAACATTAAGGGCGATCATCAAATGCACAGATAATTCTCATCCCATAGGATGATTCCGGATTATCCGCAATCACAATTTAACATCTACGGACAGAATCTGTGACATGAAACATTCATAAACTTCATCCATCAGTAAATCCTGAGGGCATTTCTCCATGTAAACTGTGCTTTATGGACAGTTACCTTGAATACGCTTTGATGACATGAGTTAAAGGATGTTAATAAATACAGTTTATGTTCTTAAAACAGAACATTTCTTGAAGTTAAATGTCTCATCGGGTGAACGCCGCCCACTCACAGTCGAGCAGAAAGGGAAAGCGAGGTGAGCGCTCAGAACATTGTGTTCTGCTCCAGCTAAATGTGAGTAGCCACTGATCTGCTTTGGTCAGGACACAATCAGCAGAGAATCCCAGAATCCCTTCCGACGGCCTAATCCAACCATGAGAGAGACATTTAGAGAGAGAGAGAGAGAGAGAGAGAGAGAGAGAGAGAGAGAGAGAGAGAGAGAGAGAGAGAGACGCTGGGGCAGGTGAGAACATCACACACTGCAGATGAATATTTGACAGAGTTTCCCAACAGCTAGAGCACCCTAGCAACCGCAGAAAAGCTCAGAGCACCTTAGTGACCGCATGGCAATGGACTGGAAACATTGTGGTGGTGTGTTTCGCACAGAAAGCGTCACTCACATTTTGTTCAGAAAATATAAATATCAAATTATGTTAGATATTGTATTTTTTTACATTTAAGTTTAAATGCAAAGAATGAATGAATGCATTATAGTAAGTACAGAGAATATATGGATACTTTAAAATAAATGGCTAAATAAATAACTAATATTTAATGACTAACAACTTAATAAATAAACTGTTTCGAAATTCAATAAATATATGGATATATCTATAGAAAAACAGATCCAAGGCACTTCTTCCGGTTCCAAAATGTTAAAAAGCCTTTATTCAAACATGGCTATCGCTAGAAACATTAAAAAATAGCTAAAACACTGCACACTGACGCATTTCGGCCACCCAGCCTTCCTCAGAGTGTCCTGATAAAAATATAAAACTAGTGATAAATGATATATATTTTTTTATTTCAGATGGTTGGGATGTGGTTGGAGATGCATTCAGTGTGTGAAAAATAGAAAAAAGTGCTTTGCAATGCAATGTGCCACAACAGATGCTTCCAGCACAGACAGCTTCAGTGATTATTTTCAGCGTGTTTAGTAAGTACACTCAACTATTCCGTGCACATATTTTGTGTGATCAGATCCTCCGCTGCTGCTTGCGCGAATTGGATCCTAATAAAAGTAGCGATCTGAAGAAGCCCAGAGGTGAGATCAGTTCCTGGCAGGGCAGCTTTCGGTAATCTGTCTGCGCTGCAGGGCTGATAAACCCAGATTTGCATGGTGAGAGGACATCGCTGTTTTCAAACGTGATGCTGACATGTTTAACCAACTGCAGCCATAATCCATATTCACAAACACAAAGGTGCTGCCTCCTCAGGATATCGGATTGATGGCTTAGCACTCGCTTGATGTGCCTTAGCCTGAAAACACACACGCATTTGTGCAACAGTTCACAAGAACACACACTGCAGGAAGGTTTAAAACATATGTGTTCAAGAACGACCGTTTCCTCGTGATTTCCTTGTACATGC
>JAFVLL020007223.1:0-42147 GCA_021397915.2 Tor tambroides | reverse complement strand
GTATCTACAAGAACATTTGAAATAGTATTAATTTTTTTTAAATGATAGGAACTGATGCTATGGTTAATGTTGATGATTTCTGTGTGACCTTTAACCCCTGCTATTGTCCAGGCTCTGTATCTCATTGCCACCAATGGAACGCCGGAGCTGCAGAACCCAGAGAAACTCTCATCCGTGTTTCGGGATTTCTTAAACCGCTGTCTGGAGATGGATGTGGAGAAGAGAGGCTCTGCCAAGGACCTCTTACAGGTGTGTGTGTGTGTGTGTGTGTGCTTTTTTCCTCCCAAGACTTATTAGATAAAAATTAGCTTCCAGTATCAATGTTTAATTCATATTTTTTTATTTTCAGTTTTAATTTTGTTTGTAATTATGTAGGAACAGTAATAGATTAATTTATGACAAGAGTGCACCTCAAAAATCTACATCATAAGAGGAGTTCAATTAAAAGCTTAAAACCTCAAAATTCATACTGTGAAAACCATTTTAAAATCGGACATTGCATTACCATGGAAATGGTACTTCAATATCATATTACAAAATGTATTCGTTCATGAATTACAACAATTTAAGTTTGGATAGTGCACTTTCACGTCTATGTTCAAAAATGGGGGTGACAGTTAAAGGGTTAACTAATACTAGAACCATTTAAAAAATTGTTACTTGAAACAAACTTTTTTTTTAAAGCTGGTTCCCAAGGCAGCTTTTTCCTCTTGAATATAGTTTAACAATGATAAACCTGGAATAGATTTAAAAGTGCATTTCAAATAATTTGTCATTTTATTGTTACATTATTACAATTTAAAAATTAAGTAAACAACTTTAATTTGTCAGTTAGGAAAGTTTTTTTTTATTTTTATTTTTTTTATTATTATTTAGTAAGGTTACATTAAAAACACATTTTAACATTAGATGTTAAATTTTGAAGTGAAATTCACTATTGTTTATATAGAATTGTACTTCTACAGTATTTAATGCAATTAGATCAGAAGTAACTGTAATGGAATTATAGAAAAATTAAGAGTAATCCCTTACTTTTTTACAGGGAAATGTTATTAAATTACAGTAATTCAATTTCAGTATTAAGTAAAGCATTAAATTGAAACAGGTTTATAATGAAAATATAATAGCAAGGATTCATTAAACTGATCAAAAGTGACAGTAAAGACATTTACAATGTTACAAAATGAAAATAAATGAAAATAAAAATAAATGTTCTTTTCAACTTTATAATTATCAATGCATCCTTAACAAATGTATCATTGTTTCCACAAAAATATAAAGCTGTTTTCAACATTGATAAATCAGCATATTAGAATGATTTCTGAAGGATCATGTGACACCGAAGACTGGAGTAATGATGCTGAAAACTCAGCTTTGATCACAGAAATACATTACATGTTACAATATATTCACGTAAAAAACTGCTATTTGAAATTTTAATAATATTTCATAATTTTACTGAAATTAACTGATGTCTCTGTGTTTTTCTCCCTGCAGCACCAGTTCCTGAAAGCGGCCAAGCCTCTGTCCAGCCTCACGCCGCTGATCATCGCAGCTAAAGAGGCGGCCAAAAACAACCGCTAGCCCCTCCAGAACAACGGGACGACCCTCGACCCCACCTGTCCTCCGCCCCGACCCCCAGAGCGCCCCGTCAGCTGTCTCTCCCTCTGTCTCTCTCTCTCGTGCCGCCCCTCGCCCTCTAGTGCTGCTGTTTTAGGGCCCGAGGGGCGTTTGCGCTCACGCTGTGGCCCCCGAAAAGGCTCTGAATGACGACATCACTGGAAACAAAGGGCCACAGTGCTTCAGGCCCAAAGCATCATGGGGGATTTTCCCCTGGCTGACTCTCTCTGGGTCTCACTGTTAGTTTTTCTGTTGCTTTTTCTTGTCGTTTGCTTTTGTGTTCAGATCACGGGAACATGATTGATGTTTTCATGTACGTATTTGTTGGGGTTTTTGTTCATTTTCCGTCGTTTTTTAAAGTTTTTGGTGCGTGCGAGAGAGCGTGTGCGTGTGTTCGCCGGGTCATAGATTAGCTGAGATTGCGACATGATGACACGTTTGTACTGCGATCGACGGAAAGATCTCGTCCGATGTATGTTTTTTTGATATTGAAACATGATGATTTGCAACAGACTATTGATTAAGGTACTATGAAGGAAGGATGCCTGTGCATGAAGAGACTGCATTTCAGATGATGAAACGATCACCTGAGGTCTGTTCTGTCCCATAATCCCTCCACGCATCGGAAACCTAACGAAACGTCACTGCGCTACGATGTTTTGCCACAAACATTAATGGAATTGAAATTTTCTGATATTACGTTGATGTACCCTTTGGCCTTAAACTGTGACGTGAACAGTAGGACGTAACAAAGATGGCACAACACACAAAGATGCAATCTGACGCCACTATGTTCCTTTCAGTGGGCTGATGGGATTTGTTTGGAAGAGAATCTTTCCTGCAAGCAATCAGCGTGTTTCTGCGAGCCATAAACTCTTTATAAGGCCTTTTGATGCATCGAAATTCTTAATTGAAATGGGACGAATAAACTTCAGAACTGATTCGTGTCCAGGTGAGCTTTATTAACTGCTGTGTTGCTGACCTTTGTTTAATCATTTTTTTTAATTGTTTTATCTTTTCATCACTCATTCTTTTATTGAATTCCAAGAGTTGAAATGGAAAAAAAAACCTGTAAAAAAAGTTTTGCATTATGTTTTTGTTGACCTTTGCATTTAATAACTTTATTTATTTTTTCATCTCTTGTTTAACTCATTAATTTATTGAATTCCAAGAGTTAAAACTTAAACACACACACAAAAATTACATTACTTTTTTTTTTATTAATCTATTTCTGGATGGTACTCTGGACATATTGATTTTTTTTTTTAATTATTAGCTAGATAATTATTTCTGAGATTATAATTGGACTGTGCTCTGTACCTTAATTATTGATTTATTTTTACTTTATAGGTAGTAGGGTTATAGGTATAAGTTAAAATATAAATATTTTATATAATTATAAATATTATTTAAATACAAATATAATATATAAATACAAATATAATAAATGAAATTATTAGAATATTATATTCTAATGTGATAATAGTACTGTACTCTGGACATAATGAGGAAATTTGATCTTGCCTAATATAATCACAGTAGTTTTAAATACAAAAGTACAGTGAGGAAAATATTCTTGAAATCTAACTCTAATTTGATGCATATTAAATTAAAAAAATGGAAAAGATGCAATATAATATGAATTTAATATGAGTATACAGTAAGATTTTTTAAAAGTTAAACAGTATTTAATATTATAAAGACTTGATTATATATATATATATATATATATATATATATTGCTTTCACTAGTTCATTTAACTAGTCCTGCACTCTGATTAATGGATTTATAATGTATAAATATATACCACATATTACCTTATAAGGTATCATAATAAGCAAAATATTGTCTAATAATTTAATAACATTTTAAAAGAGTAAAAAGTATTTAAAACTAAATAGTGAATAAGCCTGCAGCATGTGTGTCAGTCAGTCACTAGGTGGCGCTGTGACTCCATTATCAAATCAAACATTTACAAATGTTCTTAGGATATATAACAATGTAAATAGCAAAGCATTAGAAGTCAATGGAAATTCACCCCCACAGAAAACAAGTGTGTGTGTCATTACTAACGCGTCAAGTGTGTCTGGGGTAAAATTATTAATGTCACTCATCTAAGAAGAATAAACTGTAAATAGTGAACAAGCCTGCAGCATGTGTGTCAGTCAGCCACTAGGTGGCGCTGTGACTCCATTATAAAATCAAACATTTACAAATGTTCTAAGGATATATAATACAATATAATATAATATAATATAATATCCATTTATATTATAAATCAATGGAAATTACCACCACAGAAAAACAAGTGTGTGTGTGTGTGTGTGTGTGATTGCTAACCTGTCAGGTGTGTTTGGGGTGAAATTCTCAATGATGTCACTCATCTGAGGGATGCTGGGATGCTGTGTGCCGTTGCCATGACGACAAGGTACCAGCTGGGCAATCTGTATGCAAATGGAAGCGCGTGACCTAATCTCGCGCTGGTACTGCTGGACCTGGTCGCCATGGCAACGCAACCCGCGTTTGCGCCAAATGCGGAAAAGCGCCTTTCCTGGGTTATTTCGTGAGAGACATAAAGAGAGTTGTTAGACCTATACCAAAAGTACTCAGAGATACTTCAAGCAAACGTGATATTAGTGTCACTGCAGCGTCTAAACACCATGTTACTATTTCCAAAAACACCAAAGTGCTTTCTGTAAGCAGTTACTGAAACTACAACAGTTAAATTGTGGTAAAGTGGTATTAACACAATAGAAATACTCAGAATACGCAGCATCACATAACAACTCTATAGCAACCACACAGAACTCTCAAGCACATCAGAATATGTAAACATTTTACAGGGGTCATGAACTGCCTGTTTTTTTTTTTATTTTGTACTGTTCTCTGAGGTCCACTTATAATGTTATCAAGATCTTTACATCATAATTTAGAAGTAATAAGCTATTTTGTGTCCTGTTTTTAACCCCTATCATCAGAACGCTCTGTATGAATAGGCGTGGCGGACTGTAGACTCAGAAGTAAACGCCCACTGCTATGAATGGCTAACAGTTGTGTATGTTTGACAGCGTACATTCCTCATAGATGGACACTGCTGTGATTTAGGTTAAAAACACATAAATAACTCAATACATATCAAACGATCTGTAAGAAAAGACAAAGCAATAGTAATCATGTAATAACAGTTACTCACACTTGTGTTACGACATTACTGTTGGATCCTATATAGTCGGCACAGCATCTTCTTTTAGTTTCAAGCTCTCTGAAAATCCAGCGTCAAATTGTACCTAGTCGGTGGGCGGGGCTAAACAGGCAGCGATGTTGAATCAGTGGGCGGGGCTAAACATGCAGTGCTGTAGAATCAATGGGCGGGGCTAAACATGCAGTGCTGTAGAATCGGTGGGTGGGGCTAAACAGGCAGCGATGTAGAATCAGTGGGTGGGACTAAACATGCAGTGCTGTAGAATCAGTGGGCGGGGCTAAACATGCAGTGCTGTAGAATCAGGGGCAGGGCTAAACAGACAGTGATGTAGAATCAGTGGGCAGAGCTAAACAGTGCTGTAGAATTGGTCGGTGGGGCTAAACAGGCAGCGCTGTAGAAGCAGGCGTTGATCATCATCTGTGGAGGTGGTGCTTATCCACACTATTACATCATCGAGTAGAACATTCCACAAGCTGTCGTTTTGGCAGACTGCCTTCAATATAAGCTGTTTTTAGACTAACTAAAACTTACAGGATGTTTTTATAGTACAGTGACCTCTTATATTTCAAGATCAAGGGAATTTTGGTTTCTCAGTTCATGGCCCTTTAATTTGTGATCCGAAGATGAACGAAGGTCTTACGGGTTTGAAACGAGGGTGTGTAATTAATGACAGAATTTTCATTTTTGGGTGAACTATCCCTTTATGCAGTGAAGACATATAAGCTTTCTTCAAGAAGACTTATTTCTGTTACATTCACATTCCTGATGTCAGTAATTACATGAATTCTCCAGTGTTAGCAGTGCTCTCATTAAGACGCTGTGTGTGTGTGTGTGTGTGTGTGTGTGTGTGTGTGTGTGTGTGTGTGTGTGCAGTCAGGAGGTGAGACACTATTTTCCAGCGGCGCTAAATTTCACACAACACCTTCACCAGAGGCTCAAGGTCGCTGTGACGACAGGTTTGACAGTGAAGCAGAGTGTGTGTGTGTGTGTGTGTGTGTGTAATAAATGTGGGACAAAATGAAACTGGGTCGCAGCAACACAATGTTTTCCTGATATCTGGATGCTGTACCTTCAGAAGGAGATGTGTTATTATATTCCTGAAAAATATACCAACAGAAGAGGAGAGTGAGAGATTTTATCCATTTCTCTGTCTATATTTCTGTCTATCATTCTAAATAACTATCTGTATGAATATCATTCTATATCTATCTATCTATCTGTAACAGTACATAAACATGACAGTTTGGTATGTACCTTGGTTTTGACGTCACGGTTAGATATGTTTTTGGTACACGTGTAAAAAAACTAAACCTAAAATAGATTTTTTTTTAAATTAAACAGTAGTTTACTGAACAAATGGGTCTTTATTTAAATAAATTCAGTTATAATTAAAATTTTCTTGGGGATAAAATTCTACCTCAGCTTGTGCTCTAAACTATAGGGAGGAACATTTTACATTACTAAAAGGTTACAATTAAAAACAGAGCCCAAACTTAAATTAAATTTTTTATTTTAAAATATAATAACCAACACTCACCTTAAAAAAAATGGTGTGCAAACATGTGCATTGCACATAATGCAATTATTAAATTAACTAAATTATAAAATTTCTATTTGTTGTTGAAATATATTCACTTATACAGTGGCTGTCAACTTGTTTCATAACAGATTTATTTATTAAACACATTAAATAATTAAGACATCACTAACAGGTAAAGTAACTATAATGAATATATAGTCTAATATTTCGTGAAATACTCTTCTCTAGACTTAATTTCTCTAGCGAATTAACAAACTGTGGACACTGATGACTTGGCTGACGTAAATGAAATGATACTTGACATTTTGTTTACAAGCTGTTTTTTGACGTCTTTCTGCGGTTGAAACACTGATTGAGTGATTACATGAGGCATGAGATGTTCATTCATGTTTATTTCATGTTAAAACTAGTAGTAAAGAGGAAGGAATGTTCGCCTTCACTCGTGCTCTGTGCTGGCGTTTATGCAGCAATCTGTCATGCCACATCAAAGAGCGTCAAAACTGCATTTATTGTTTGAATTTCCTGGAAAAAATGGACATAATCTGAAAGATGAGACTTTGTTTCTTGTCAAAATTAACAATATATAAAACCGGAAGTTTCCAATGAAGTTCCACTCATGCAGTGTTTAAAACAATGCTTTATTTGTTCTGTACACGTGTACCAAACCGAAAGAGCCGTACCAAAAATTTTCGGTACCAATATGTGTACCGCTACACCCTTACTATCTATCTATCTATCTATCTATCTATCTGTTTTCCAAACATTCAGATTCGTCAGTTCAGTTTAATTCTATGTTCTTGCATTGAAAATCAAATTGCAATTCCTTATCCTGTTTGCAACCTCAGTTTTAATTCAGGAATTGAATTGGAATCAACAAGCCTTCTGAATTCAGTTCTGAACAGCCCTGCTCTCTTAATGCGTCAAACAGCACAAATTCTTGATGATTTCAGTCAATTCTGGTGAATAAGGGACAAACTTCAGAGCAGCAAAACAATGGTAATGGTTGCAGAGAGGCAAATAGTGGACACTGACAAAATCATTATGAAACAAATTTCATTTGTTTGATAAATGCATACAGCAGATGCTCTTAACCAAAACGATTTGCATTGCATCCAAATTATAAATTTGATCAGTTTCCTGGGAATCGAACCCATGACCTGATATTAGTGCCATGTTCTACAGTTTCAGAAATAGGAATGCTTATGAATTTATTTCTAGGACATCTGGTTTAAAAATTAAAGCTATAACTCGCTTGATTAATGATTCATACATGGCTCTCAGTTTGTCAGTATATGATCTCCAGTTTCACTGACTCCATGTTCAGTGTGTTTTGTGAGCTCATGATGTTCATGCAGATAAGCATTGTGTATGTGTGTGCATCATGACAGGAAATGCAGCATTTATTAAAGGATTGCTGCAATATATCGTCTTCCATAAATGAGGGTGATGATTATTCAGGTGAGGTATGAAAATGACCTTCCGTCTAAACGAGAAGAGAATGGAAATAGAGGCCGTTTCAGAACTGATGAGTCATTTACGACCTCTTGGAATGAAGAAGTGCTGAGAGCGTTTGTTGAGCTTTTATGAACAAATATATGAATGAATCAGTCGTGTGTCTGTATGAGTCCCTTTACAAGAATGGGGTACAAAATAGTGCTCGGAAATGATTTCACTTCAGTGTTTTAGGCAAACAATCAGAAAATGTTGTTTGCCCTCAATAGAGCTCAATAGAGGAATTATTATTCATATTACATTACATACTATACTACATTTATATTATATTAAATATTTTTTTAAATATAATTATAACACTGAATAATATTCAATATATTTTATATTTTTTTTATTTATTTTTATAATATTTATATATTTTGTGTAATATCTATATTATTTTTATGAAACAAATAATTTAAATGTGTATGTATAAAGAGTACAAACTATGCCTTGTATAATTTTATACATTTTGTTTTTTGTTATAAAAAATACTAGAGGCTTAGATTGAACTTTTTTACTTCTTGTGATTGTATTTAGGCTTTAAAAAAAATCATAAAAGTTGAGTTCATTAATTGTGAGAATCATCTTAATGAGCAAAAAATGTAAAAATCATGAACTTTTGCTGGTTGCAGACCGTATCTTCTGCAATAATCCAAAAGCCAATGGGGTGGCTTACAAAAATACATTAATTTGCAAAAATACATAATCACTGCAGCGCTCTATTGGTTTAAAAACAGTAATAAAAGACCAATTTGAGGAAAATTCTATAAATTTTATAAATAATGTTGGTGGTCGGTCAGACAGAGACAACCGTATCTCTAGTGCTCTGAGAACAGACCGAGTCCAGCTGGACTCTTCACAACACCAGAAAACAGACAGCGAGAGACACAGAAACCCTGAAAACAAGAGCATGTGACAGCAGTGAACACACATCCAGAGCGCAGTGGAAACTCCTCCTGTCATCAGACACCAGACGAGCTCTTGAAGACCTTCGACAGGTACATGGGGTCTCCAGGGCTGATCTGGGATCTGTCAAACCACTGGTACTGTGTGCAGAAAATCTGAGTGTGTTTACTTGCATCTTTGGTTGGTTTCTAGGGTGTGTTTCTGTGAAAACTGGAATATTCCGATTGGAAGATTGTTCTTATTATGCAGGAATTATGTAAATTACATCACGCTATGGGCGTGTCTGTCAGTCGAGCTGCGTTCTGATTGGATGACACTCATCAGTCACACCACTTCGTGAATCTGAAAAAGAAAATATAATAAATTCATACTGTAGTACATGATCTAAACATCAAAATTAGTGTAAATCAAGAGTGTTTGTGTCTATTTACTCTCAGTTCATGAAGAAGCTCATTTGAAGTTCAGTTTAAAGTCCGTGTGAACCGGAAGTTCCTGCCGACTTTATTTCAGTACGGTGACGTATTTCCAACTGAAACGGAATACTGAGTAGGGGGCGGGGTTTTATTTTTGTGCTCCTCCTCTCATCTTTTGCTCCCAGCAAACTAACAGTTGGATGAGAAAGTCACACGATGAACCAAAGCCCATCACAAGCAGCTTTTAAATAATAACATATATATAGAAGGTGCACAGTGTCATTCACACAGACACTAAACACCATCATGGTAACACACATGAAGCTGAAATAATGCAAGAAACATTAATTTAACAACATTAGGTGTAACATACAACCCTAATATACCAAACTCAAAAGAAAAAACTAAGAAGAAACAGTTATTTCAACAAAAAACATCAAATTTGAAATGTAACCCAGGGAATTCTGGGAATGTCAATTTACGGTTATTCACTGTAAATTATACAGTCTTTTTCACTTCCAAAAACAGTATACTACTGTAAAATTGCATGTAATTTACAATACAGTTTTTCACCGTATATAGTAGGGGAATTTACCGTTATCCATTTAACAGGTTTTTACTGTAGCATTTTTACAGTCTTTTACCGTTAAATTCACAGTCATTTTTTACAGTGTAGAAAACCGCTATTTTAACTCATAATAATATTTCACTATTTTTACTGTATTTTGATCAAATAAATGCAGCCTTGGTGAGCAGAAGAGACTTCTTTCAAAATGGTAATAGAATGCTACTTTTTGTTGATGAGAAAAACCTGTCCCTCTCTCTGCTGTACATTCTGTCTTGTGCGACACACACACACACACACACACACACACACACACACACACACACAGATCAGCGCTGGCCATTGTTGTTCTGTTCCTGTAATGAAGGATGTTGTTCAGAGTCTTTGTCGTTTCAGTGTCTTCAAAGGGTTTGAATGACGTGCGTCTGACACCATCATCATCATCATCATCATCATCTGCTCTCCATCAGACGGCCGGTGTGGGTGTGCGATCACGAGTCTCAGCCTCCATTATTCCCATCAGCGAAGACCTTTCCACACTCATGGCTCTTTGTACTTTTCCAACCCTCAATTATCTCTTTTCTTCCATCACAAAAGTCTCAACTCTTCTTTAAGACTTGTATATGTAAATGAGCTCTGTTGTTATTGGCTGACCTCTACACATGCGAAATGAGAAACAGTCGTGAGTTTCCTATCGGGTCAATATAATGGCCTCTTTTATGATTCAGAAATGTCATTATGAATAACAGGACCTTCTGGTCTTCAGGTATCAGAATGTGTCTATTTCTGATGGTTCTGATGGAGTGGGACAGTGTGTTTTATTAGGCTGATACAAAGGGGAAAAGGCAGTTATTTTGTCCCCCATCTCTCTCTTTTTTGGTCTTTCATGATTTTCTCTGAGGGTTACTGAAGGTCTTTCATCCTCTGACTGCTGAAGATGTTTGGATCAGACGCTGTGTGAGAATTCGGCAGCTCTGACAGCCGTCCAGGCAAAACAAGGTTAGATTTACAATGAAAGAACTTCAATAGGGTTTAATGGACCAGACACCTTTGTGAAGTGTGATGAATTGTCTGTATATATAACCTTAATATATAACCTTAGTTAACGATTGGTTACTGATCTACTAGATTAGTGTACTAGATTATAAAATTAGATGTATAAAATTAAACATGGACTGGCTCCTCCCGTACTGAATCAGTTTGTAAACGTAGCACCAAATGGTTACAGATTAACGAGAAGTGCAGTAAGAGGTGATTGCATAGTCCCTTTAAGAAAAAGTGTATTTAGTCAGTTAGGGCTGCTCGTGGGTGGAATTCCATTCCAACTTACATTACAAATTTTACCACCTATGCCTCTTTTAAGTTTCACTTAAAGAAGTGGTTAATTGAGAGTTGGTATTGTTAACAATAATTTTACAAACTAAATTCTATTGCCTGTTTGTCTTGTCTGTTTTACTAGATGAGATTTTTATGTTATATACATGAGGTTGAGTGGCGGAGTACTAAGTGAATGATTACTGCTACTGTAACTGTCTGTATGCATTATCTATGCCTGCATACTGATATTGTGGATTAGTGATACATTGGTTATTTTGTCTGACAGTTGGATTGTGTATGTGTTTCACTGCTATTGATCTGTTGGTTCTAGGTGTAGTATAATTTTAAGCGGATGTAAATTTTATTTTATTTTTTGAAACCTGAAATAAAATAATGACGTCACGCCAAAGTTGACCATGTTTCTGTAAAGTCAGAAAAAATGTAATGGAGTTCACTCATGTTAGCAAAAACAGAGCATTACACGCCATTTTGTAACTAACTGCTGACACTCATATACACCATATCATCATGTTCACAGATGGAGTAATGAGTGTATGACTCAATAATGACACAGGAATGTAACAGAAGCTTTATAAATATTATAGTATTTATAGCTTTCACTTACTTTTCACGTAGGGAGCAGCCATCTTGAATTCTCAACTCTGTTGGTGTTAAGCGAGGCAAACAGAGTTCCTGAGAAGGAACGCCAACATGCGTGCGCATTCCATCTGGAAAAAAAAACAAAACAACATAGAGCTCTGAATTTGCTTTTTTCTTTTCTCGGCGCCAAGAGATGAAGTTGTTCAACTTTGGAATAAAGATATAGATCAGTGGTTAAAACCATGGTTAAAACGAAGAGCCCATCACTGTCACCTTTTAGTCAGCCATCCAATTACAGTGGAGGAGGGGTGGGACAAATTCCACACCGACCAATCGGCACATCCTGCTTGTACAACTGCAACAGACAACAAGAAGAAACAAGTTAAATACATTTTGTTCGGTTGTTGTGCTTATTCTTCTATGGAAGCCCGTTTCCTCCACTGAATAAAAAATAAAAAAAGGTTATTGTGAATGTTTCTCTCACAATTCTGACTTTTTTCACAGAACTGCAATATATAAAGTCAGAATTGCGCGATGTAAACTCACAATTCTGACTTTTTTCTCACAATTGTGAGTTTATATCTCGCAATTCTGACTTTTTTTCTCAGAATTGTGATATAAACTCGCAATTGCGAGTTATAAAGTCCAATTTTGAAGGGGAAAAAAGACTGATATGTTCTCAGAATTGCGACTTTACGTCTCGCAATTGCGAGTTTATATCATGCAATTCTGAGAAAAAAAGTCAGAATTGTGAGATAAAATGATGCAATTACCTTTTCTTTTTTTTTTTTTTATTCAGTGGCGGAAACGGGCTTCCATATTCTTCTTTTTCATTCATTTACATTTTTTTTTTTTACATTTCCATGTTTACCACACTTATGGACATACGAGGTTTCCGCCCAACATCGATGATTAGCCTAGGGCGAATTCCAAACAGAAGTGAGCATCCCTATGCCCTACTCCCTTTGAAGGGCAGAGCCCTTTGAAGTGTGTTCTTTTAAGGGTGTAGGGCCTTACTGTCTGCATCCGAAAACTTAGGCAGCTGCCTTGCTGCCTCGCTAGCTTATGAGACAATGACTGCAGGCAGCGCTTACGCACGAAGGCACCTCACAAAACTTATTTCGGACAGGCTTCTGAGGCAGCGTAACAGTTTAACGATCTACAACAAAATAGAACGAGTTTTGGTGATAACTAAATTGATATTTAATTACTATAATACTCATTTCTCGCTAGAAATAACATCAAAAGTGCAAAAAGTTAATCAGAAATATACATTTACACACAAACTAACCACCAAACGCAACTTCCAGCTGCCATCTTTATTTTTTAGCTCAACCGTCTCGGAATGGAACGCACAGGATTGTGGGATATCAAAGGCAGCGAAGGATACATCTATGCTGCCTTCAAAAATCGATCAGATGAAGGTATCTCAGGAGACAGGAAGTGAAGATAACTTTGGATTCGGACATGCCTTGATGCCTTCCTGCCTTGGAATGCTGCCTCCGAAGGCAGCATTTTTCAGTTTTCGGATGCAGCCTCTTGTATAAGCGTTTGGAATTCCCTTGGTGAAGGGAATGACTGACCAAATGTTACCTTGGCAAAGTATTCAGCACGCCATCGGTTGTTGCAAATAAATATTTCTTCTCATTATAATTATTTTATTTAAATATGGTCTGTGTCTTATTTACTATTAAACTAAACGTGCTTAAACTTGCTTACACTACTATCTTAAATCATATTTCTATTACTGACGAAAAATATTTTGTATTCCGTTAAAATAAAGAGAAATTTAATCAGCATATTCTACTTACGTTTTTATGTGAAGTCGAAATCAACCCCAACTTTGCCTTAAAATGCACCGCAAGAGCTCCTAACTGAAGATCATATGATCACAAACGGAAATCACTTCCGTGAAGTGTCCATCGCTAATGGACTTCTGAAAGGGCCCTTCGTGAAGCGGTTCAGTTGTTCACTTTCGTTTGGAACGTCCCTGGCATCTCCTTCCCGAAGAGCCCTTGAAGGGTGCAAAAAAGCCGTTTGGAATTCGCCCCATGACCTTGTGTTCCTACCCGACTTTCACATTAAATGTAAATACTGCTTTTAATATAATATCCAGTTTTAATATGCTCTCTGAAGCAATGATTGTGCTATATTTTAGTGCTTAGTGGTGTGCCGTGGGATTTTACTTAGCTTATTAAAAAAAAGCTATAGATTATTAAAATATTTAGAAAAGAAATGCTTGGAAAAAGACGTCTTTAATATACAGAGATTTTTGTTAATTTGTATTTTTTAAAGGTCTCCTGCTCATCAAGGCTGCATTTATTTTATTCCAAATAGAGTAAAAATCTGAAATATTATTACAATTTAAAGTAACTGTTTTCTATGTGAATATATTGTAAACTGTAATTTATTTCTGTGATCAAAGCTGAATTTTCAGCATCATTTCTCCAGTCTTCAGTGTCACATGATCCTTCAGAAATCATTCTAATATGCTGATTTGCTGCTCAAGAAACATTTCTGATTATTATCAATGTTGAAAACCGTTGTTCTGCTTCTTACTTTTCTGAAAAACGTAATACATTTTATTTTTCAGGATTATTTGATGAATAGAAAGTTCAAAAGAACAGTGTTTGAAGTTTTGAAATAGAAATCTTCTGTAACGTAACTGTTTTTACTGTGACTTTTTTAAATGCTTAATTTCTTTGTGACTGCAAACAGCTGTAAACGGTAAAGCTGACATTACAGCAAAGACTCAAACATGACGCTTTATCTGCTTCAGCATCTTGCTAAGCCTGTGAGCATTTCTGGGGGGTCACAGGTCTGAAGAGGAGATGAATGTGAGACGCACACAACCCAAAAACCTCTTCTCCTGTCCTGACTTTAACCGCTGTCACTCTATAATCCAGACAAGTGGGTTAAGAGCCCCTCAACCTGCTTTTAATTGATGTCTTTGACCCACATGCCGCCCGTCCGGCCCGCAGTCATAACGCTGATGGCCGGCGTAATTCCCCGAGATCGAGCGCATGCAGAAAGCTGGAGCTTTTGCTGTTTTTTGGCAGGCAGACAGCTGCGGGGAGCCAGATGTCAGGAGGCTTTTTGGAGGCAGGATTTTATGCTGAGCAATAAATAAATAAAGAAGCGAATAAAAGATCTAATAGAGAGTTTATGAAGGGTTTGAAAGGTCAAAGTGCACAATTTCAGCGCTAGTCAAAAATCCCAAAAACTGTAAAGCCACAGATCAGCACGCAAATGCCAAGACAAGTCAGAAGAGCAGGGGAAATAGCTTAAGTATGCCTGAAACATTACTTAAAAAATAAATAAATAAATAAATAAAAAATTGCGTATCGAATATGAAAAACATAATTCAAGATATATTCTCTGAACAAAGAAGTAAAAAAATATTATTAAAAATTGTCCCAAATAAAACAAAATTGGAATAAAAACTAAAGACATAATATAAATAAAAACTAAAATAAATAAAAATTACAAAAATAATACATAAATGAAAAAAACAATGAAATAAACCACTAAATTAAAAAATACAAAAAAGAAAAATGGATATAAATGGATAAATAAAAAAATAAATCTATTTGAAATAAAATAAAAAATAAAAACTACAAAAAAAAAAAAAACTAAAACAAACAAAAGGAGCATGATAAACAGATAGAAAAAATAAATAATAAATACATATTATATAAACAAAATACTAAAAAACAAAAATGTAAATAAATCAATAAATAAAATCTAAATGTAAATATAAAACAAATAATAAGTAAATTAAGAAACGAATAAATAAACAAAAAAAATTGTTTAACAAAACTGTAAAACAGATCTGATCACACTGATATTGAGCTTTTATGGAAGATGAAGATGTATTTTTCTCTTGTTTTGGTTTACATCAGTTTGTGTCTTGTACTGGCACATTTACGCTTCTCTACATGACCAAAATCCACCATAATCCCTGCAGACCTTCAAATGCCACCATAAAAACACTTTAATTCACATAAGTCCATCTTTATTTCTGTCTCACACAGTGACCAAGAATCTCTCTGTGAGATGAAGAAATAAAAAGGAGTTTGGGAAAGAAGCTGATAGAAACAGAAAGGTGAAGAGGAGCAGCGGTCCGTCTGTCCGTCAGCGGCGGAACAAAAAGGATTAATTACTTTAGTGTTTGACCTCAAGAGACCTGGATCAGATTATCCCAGCACTTCCGTCCATCAGTCCGGCGGCACACAGTCATTAACACCGCTAGTTTAGGACGAGTGACTGAGGAGATTTGGGGTTACTGACCCCAGAAAATGAGTTTCCTGACTCCTAAATTCAGCATTAACAACAACATCAAATCAAATACTATCAGATTTATTTTCTTATTAAATGTCCCTGCTCTTATTACTAGCAGTGATTTATCAGTGCTCATTTTCCAGAACGGGAGAAAATAATATGTTCTTAAATGTTCATATTCTATCGTAATTTCCTCTTTCCTGGATCAGGCTGTATGTTGTTATCAAGGCTGTATGGATTTGGAAATAGTATTTTTTAAGCATATCCCTAAAAAACAAAAACAAAAAAAACAAAACAAAACAAAACAAAACAAAAAACTATTTGCCAATGAAAGAAAAACTCCATTCAAAATATAGCCTTAAAAAAAAAAATAAAATCTGAATAAAAACAAAAAATAATATAATAAATAAATGATATAAGTATTAAATAAAAAAGTAAATTATAAAAAATACTAAAAAAAACCAAAGTTAAAGTAAAAACTAAGAATAATAAATTAAAATTAAAATAAAGTTAAGAATAAATGATAAAATAAATATTAAATAAACCAGTAAATTAAAGAAAAATGTTATAAACTTAATTCAAGATATATTCTCTGAACAAAGAAGTCAACACATTATCCTCCATGAATAAAAATTAAATACAGTAAATAAAAAAAAAAAAAAAAAAAAAAATTAAAATAAAAAAATAAATGAATAAAAATAAATAAATAATAAATGCAACTTAAAAACTAACAAATGAATGAATGAATGAATGAATACTATTATATTATATATTAAAAAACAAATAAATCACCCAGAAATGTAAACTTGCATCTCAATATTACTAAGGATCTTTCATAGACGTAGATCTCTCATGGACACAGATAAAGAGAATGATATTTACTAAAGCTAAAGCAAACCCTCACACAACAGGTTTTGGTAGATTTATGTGCCTTTCAAATAAAGAGGAGCAGCTTTCTACATTTAACTACAGCATATTCATACATTTATATTTGACACAAATATAGACATACCAATACATTGCATTTTCAGTAAAAGAGCTTTGTTTTGAAGTGGTCTCAAATGCTGTATTACTGTCTGATCTTTAAGAGCTGCAGAAACTAAACAGGCCACAGATGAGCTGCAGCTCTCAGTGTCTGGATCTGACATCTTTGACCTTAACCAGCATCTCACACACACACACACACACACACACACACACACACACTCAAGGCTCGCCCGGTGTCACACGAGGAGAATCCTCCGTAATTATAACAGACAATCTGATGCTGGTTTGTGGAAGTGTAATTAGACAGATGGTGCAGAGCAGAGAGACACTCAGTTGCTTCAGCCGCCTGACATCCACACCAGCAGCTCCTGTGGACCACAAACACAAAGTGAGGACTCATTTAAGACTGAACTGACAGAAGATGAAAAGCCAAATCCTTGATTTTTAGATGGATTTCTGTAAATAAACATTTAACAGAAATAATCACTGCAAAAAAGATTTTCTTTCTCAGTATTTGTCGTTTTCCAGTACAAATATCTGAACAGTCTTAAATCAAAATACAATTACATGAGAAGCAAAATTACTTAAGATATTATGTTTTTTTTAATGAATTAATTTATTTGTTACTAAAATTGAGATGCACATTTGTGTTTCAGGGCAAAACCTTTCTGTGTAACATTTTTAAATGATTTTAGTTTTAATTAATTTAGAAAAATGAAATTCAAGTGGGAAAACAACATTATTCTGACCTAATTGGCAAACATTTGTTCTTGTAAGCAAAAAATTTGAATACTTTTTTGAGAAAAGACTGAATATCTTCTGTCATGTCATTTTGCTTCTAATGAAAATGTCTTGATTTAATAATGTTTAGATATTTGTACTGTAAAACAAGACAAAAATACCATATATATATATATATATATATATATATTCATTTTCTTGCACCAAAAAACAATTGTATTTTAGGTTATCAAGAGGTTTTCCAGCCTTATCTTTTAAACAGGCTGTTTTTGCTACTCTACCTTTAAGATGTCTGTGTCCTCTGTTATGATTGGCTAACATGAACAAGATGATGCATCGATAATTTGGTCTAAAAGAGAAAGTGTACATTTTAAAATGTACACTTTAAATGTACATTTTAAATCATGCATATCAGCTGAAATTGAATTCTTTCATTTTTAGGAGCTCAAATGACAATCTTTAACATGCAGCTTGGAATTAGGACACAGATGCAGTCTAATTCTTAATATTTTTATTTGTTCTTTTCTTAATAATATCCAGTTTGTGTGCTTATTGTCCATCCAGGTTTTGATTGGTGCCGCAGACGACTCCGTCCACAGCGTCTGTCCTGTCTGTCGTCTCCAGCACATCAGACGCTCACATCACTACAGTTACATCACGCTTATTGCTGTTTCCCCAGGTTTAGAGATTTCATAGGAACAAAAATAAGAAAAACTGATCAATAGATTGACATTCTCTGATTGATCTGATTGGTCTCTCAGTTCAAGCATTGTGTCTTCATTTTTGTCCTGAAGAAAGTGCTAAAGTGTATTTCAGTGACTTGGTTTAATTTCCGGTGAATTAACATGATGCTGTCAAATGGAATAACCAGAGATCAGAGACATGAACATCAAAACATTTGGTGAATGTCACAAACCATGTAGGGAACACCAAAAGAAATGCAGAGGAATAAATATCATTATGTTTTATAAAGACCAAAAACAAACAGTGAAGTGGGTTCAAACAGTGCTGTGGAAAATACAAACTGAGCCCTCTTAAAAACTAAACTAAAAAAGAAGCATTTCAAAGATTCCTCTTATAGAACATAACACATTTCTTTCAGCGAGGCATGTTTGACTCAAAATAAAACATTTAAATTTTGTTACATGTAACAGCTGAACTTCAACATTGCATCCGCTCTGCTACATTGTAACAACTATCCAGACACTGAGAAATTCAGTGTTTTTCACCATGTAAAATTTGCTACATTTGAAGTGATCGGCAGTAATCCACACAGAAACCAACAACGCTGCCATTTAAAGGAATAATTCACCCCCCCCCCCCATTTTTTTTTACTTTCCCTCAGGCCAAGCGAGATATAGATGAGTTTTAGAGATTTGGAGAAACGTAGCATTACATCACTTACTCACCAATGGATCCTCTGCAGTGAATGGGTGCCGTCAGAATGAGAGTCCAAACAGCTGATAAAAACATCACAATAATCCACAAGTAATCCACACCACTCCAGTCCAGTCCAGCAATTAACATCTATAAACTGTGTGTTTGTAAGAAACAAATCCATCATTAAGGTGTTTTTAACTCCAAACCGAGTACATAATCCATAATAACGCTTCCTCCAGTGAAAAAGTCCATCTCCTGTTTTCTTTCACATCAAAATCCAAAAACATATTTGTTTAGAACTGTTTCGGACAGTGTTGGCTTGTAAACGGTGCTTGATCTGTGCAGATTTCTCTCCTGATTCAGACAAGACATCTTTTTCACAGGAGGAAGTGTTATTATGGATTAAGAATTACTTCACAAGACATTAATTGATGGACTGGAGTGGTGTGGATTACTTGTGATGTGTTTATCAGCTGTTTGGACTCTCATTCTGACGGCACCCATTCACTGCAGAGGTTCCATTGGTGAGTAAGTGATGTAATGCTACATTTCTCCAAATCTGATGAACAAACAAACTCATCTTGGATGGCCTGAGGGTGAGGACATTTTTAGCACATTTTCCTTTCATGACTGTCAGTGCACCAGCTTCTGCTCTTCTGTCTGTTTTTGTGCCTTATAATGTCAAAGGTCAGAGCATGAGGCCTCATCAGCAGCAGCTAACGGTGATGTACTGCTCTCTGGTTCTGTCTGGGTTAAGGACACCTGTGACCCATGTCAGTTTGAATCCTGCCTGTTTGACACACGTCCCGTCGCAGCGACTCTCAGAACACATTTGTAGGTATGAATTAGAGATGATGGTGCCAGTCAAAGCGCCGCATCCTTTGCCTCCACGCGTCTTGGTAAGTGTGAAATCTAATCCTCAATCACTGCCATTGATTTTATTACCGTCTGCGGAGCCATTCCACGGGCGCTCCTTCACGGCACAAAACAAACTGAGCCGGCGTAAGATTAGCCGTCTGAATTGGGAACGCTCCCAAATGGAATTAGAATTGTGTTATGAAAACTGGCAGACAAACCGAAGCATTGCATGTTGCCAGGTGGATCGTGTCCAGATTCGACTTCCTGCTGCATCTGTAAATACATCTCTGAATCGCACAGAAAGCAACGGCGGGGAATCATATGTGTGTGACACTCAGTAAAAGAGTTTCCCAGATTCCTTTAGGACAAACTCATTCATGGGAAAGTGGTTAATTAGTTCTAATAGACAAAAGCAAAGTTATAGTAGATTATGCAATTCTAACCGCAAATATCTATAGGCGTTATTCATGAAACACAAGCAGAGCGTAAATCATATATTATTAGTTTTGTACATGAAACATATTATTTAATCAAATGTGCCAGTTATGTAAGAATAATTAGTTTGAATGAAAAGTTTGGGTCAGTAAGTTTTTTGAAATTCATCAAGGATGCATTAAATTGATCAAAAGTGACAGTAAAGACATTTATAATGTTACAAAAGATTTCTATTTCAAATAAATGCTGTTCTTTTGAACTTTCTATTCATCAAATAATTCTGAAAAACAAAATGTATCACTGCTTCCACAAAAATATTGGGAAGCAAAAACAACTGTTTTCAACACTGATAATCAGAAATGTTTCTTGAGCAGCAAATCAACATATTAGAATGATTTCTGAAGGATCATGTGACACTGGAGACTGGAGTAATGATGCTGAAAATTCAGCTTTGATCACAAGAATAAATTACATTTTAAAATATATTCAGTAGTTATTAAAAATTGTAATAATATTTCACATTTTTACTGTATTTTTGATCATATAAATGCAGCCTTGATGAGCATTAAAAGTGTTTTGAATGGTCGTGTATGATTGACACAAATGTTCTGCTTGTGTTCAATCAATAACACCCCAAATTCTTTGCATCAGAATGATTTTAGTTGCATTTAAAACAGACAAAATAGCTGACAATGAGTCTGGGATTCTGATAGTCGAGATCTGAAATTGTCAGAGTCTGATTCTGAACTGGACGCTCTGATTCAGTGGAGTGACAGTATCTTGTTTGACAGCTCTGCTCTGGATTTCGTGCTATGCTTCTCTAATCAGTCACTCGTTCACCTTGATTCCTTCTCTTTCTACTTCCCATCAGCCGACACAGGTTCAGCTCCCTCCGGTTGCCTTTGTGTTTTTATTTATTTATGTAACTGTCACAAAAAAAATCTCAAATACGCCAGAATCAATACTCTACCCCCCTCTGGAAACTTCTGAGAGCCCTGAGAAACAATCACAAGACACACAGAGGCTCCCCGAACAAACCTCTCGTCATAGTGAGCGGCCCGCGGGGGTCCTGCCTACCTGCCGGGTCCCTGGCTGCCAGTCAGCACACATCACCTCCTCAATACATCAGTGTCTCGTTGCATTTGTGTTTCCCGTCTCCCTTTCTCCCCCCGTCTCGCTCGCGTCTCAAAAGTTGAGGAGTTTTCACAACTTATGAACTTTCCTCAGGTCAGACGCTCTCAGGTGTGTATAAATGCTGTATTTCACTTAGAGACACGCTGAGGGTGAGAAAGAACAGGGAAAAAATCTCAAATCGGCCTTTAGAAATGACACAGTGACTTACTTGTCATTTATGTTACAGAGGAAAAGGATTTCTCTGACAGAAAGACCCATGCCGTTTGTGCTCCACATAGGAATTATTCCTCAGTATGCAATGACTCAGAAGACTCTAGTATGTTAGTAGTGAGATTAGCATGGGCAAACACACTCCTTTCTGCCAGAAAATGTGAGAGAAAAAAACATATATATATATATATATATATATATATATATATTTTTTTTTGTAAATTGTATATTGTGTTATACTGTATACACTACCATTGAAAAGTTTGGGATCAGTAAGATGTTTTTCCTTTTATTTAGCAAGGATGTGTTAAATTGATCAAAAGTGATAGTAAAGACGTTTATATAGTTACAAAAGATTTCTGACCTTTCATTCATCAAAGAATTCTGAAAAAAGTATCACAGGTTCCAAAAAATGTTAATGTTAATATTAATATTAACTGTTTCCAACACTGATAATATATCAGAATATAAGAATGATTTCTGAAGGATCATGTGATACTGAAAACTATATATATATATATATATATATAATTTAATTTTTTTTATTTATTTATTTTTGATTAAACTGGATCATGTTTTGTGCATCATTACAATTCCAGCCCATCTGTCTGACGCTGGTCATCGCGTTGTCCTGTTCTCAAGCTGACAAGGGTCAAAGGTCGCCCGAAATGTGCCTGTCTGTCCTATTAAATCAGAACGCTGTGGCTGAGAGTCGTGACCTGTGAGGGACTCAGGTGTGTGTGACGGACGTCTGCTGAAATCATCAATCACCATCCCTGAATGGATTTGATCGTCATAGTTTGGACTTAAACGGTACATTCAGAATCCTTCACTCCATTCCACCTAATCGATTAGCAGCTAAAGATATAGAAAAACAAACAAAATCACCTTCAAACAGCTTTGTTGTTGGCTTATTTTATGTACAAACAAGAAATGTTGCAGGGAGGTTTTCCATTTCTTCTCTGCTGTGAAAAGGCAAAACTATTCTTGGTAAGTCTAACTTGATTGCCACTTGCATCAAGATGTAACACACACACACACACACACACACAGTCTGCAGGGCTACACTGTCATATGATCCTGGAAGACACAAGTGAATTGTGATTTAGTTGGGACGTTTCTCGAACCCTCTCCCTTGACGCCCACTCAATGCCCGCTGATATTACTACAGTGTGGCTGAACCAAAACAAAGAAATGGTAAAGAGAACGTGGATTGAGAAGTTTTTTGGTTTCCTAAGTCCCCCTCTCCACCTCGGAAGGTCCCAAAACATTTGTAGGATGGATAAACAGGTACAACCTCTTGAAACAACCCCTTAGATTCAAGATCAGCAATATGCGATCCTCATTAGGGTGACTAAAAAGGTGTTTTGGATCAGTTTTCATATGCAGGTGTGAGTGCATAGGTTCCTGCAAAAGAGTCTTTCTGTCCATGTCAGTATTAATAACCAAAATCTTGTGGATGAATTTGGCTTAGGTATAAAATAAACAATTGTCCTTTAGGTCTCAGTATATGTAGCATTTCACACCCTCCTATAGACTGATTAACATATATTTAAATATATAATTCCATATATATATATATATGTATATTCATGAGTGAAAAAGGACAATAACAAAGCAAAACTTAAGAGAAATCTAGAGCTCTAAGTTAACTCGGTAGTTCTTATCTTCTTAAAATCACAGTAATATTTAGATATTTAAAATGATTAAAGGGATAGATCACCCAAAACGAAAATTCTGTCATTAATTACTCACCCTCATGTCATTCAAAACCCGTAAGACTTTCGTTCATCTTCAGAACACAAATTAAGATATTTTGGATAAAATATGAGAGCTTTCTGATCGTCCCATAGACAGCAAGGGTCCTGCCACGATCAAGGCACAGAAACGTAGTAATGACATTGGTAAAATAGTCCATGTGGCATCAGTGGTTCAACCGTAATTTTACGAAGCTACAAGAATACTTTCTGTGTGCAAAGAAAACAAAAATAACAACTTTATTCAACAATTCGTAAACAACATATGTTTACATTCCGATCAAAACGCGTGCATGTGTATTCTGTGTCAGCAGCACCACGCGCTTATGTTGTTTACATTCAGATGAAAGCAAGCATATGTGTTGTGATACTCTCCAAAATGTCACCAGGGTGTCACGGAGGAGACAAATTGTTGAATAAAGTTGTTATTTTTGCATTCTTTGTGCACAAAAACTATTCTCGTAACTTCGTAAAATTACGGTTGAACCACTGATGTCACATGGACTATTTTAACGATGTCATTACTAGGGATGTGCCCGAATCCGAATACGGTATTCGGAAAGGTAATGATGTGTACTACGGCAACCGTAAAGGGAATAAATACGATATATACGAGATATACGAGAAAAATATATTTCAGTGCTTTCAGGGAGCCGTTATTAATATGCGGGACATTGAAATCACTTATGAATGCGCGTTTGCTTTTTACTTTCACTTTTGAGATTCGCAATCACACGCAGCCTAATCTACTACGGAGTGGCACTACTTACTACACATTTCACAAGATTAGATGTTTGTCATTGGTGCTCAGGATCTGCAAATCATTCGACATCGTCCTATAGGTCATCTCTCCTTACCTCTCTCTGTTTATGTGGTAATTGAAATTGTATGTACTGTAATGTAACAGGCTACTGCTAGCAAGCGGCTAACCATGTCCCATTTGTGGCTCTGTAGAACACATTATTCGTTTTCCGTGCCTTTCCGAATACGGATTCGCTATTCGGGCACATCCCTAGTCCTTACTACGTACCTTGATCGAGGTAGTACCCTTGCTGTCTTTGGGAGGGTCAGAGAGCTCTCGGATTTCATCAAAAATATCTTAATTTGTGTTCCGAAGATGAACGAAGGTGTTACAGATTTGGAACGACACAAGGGTGAGCAATTAATGACAGAATTTTCATTTTTGGTTGAACTACCCCTTTAAGATTAAAACACAGTGCCGATACAGAAATAACGGAAAAAACACCACACAGAGGAAGATCGCTATTACTGAGTTAGGAGGGTGTGATTTAGCCTCACAAATTGGAAGGGAGCTTCGAACGGAGCGGTTCTATTTCGGACGGGTGTCCATCAGAGGTGCGCAGCAGAGAAAGTGCAGGTGACGTCCCTATAGAATGAGCTTGGCCTCGAGAGCCAGGTGAAGTCTGTACTGGGCCAGCCATGTGCCCTGATACTGAGCTACAGGGTTTAGGGGTGAGCGTTGGGGACGAATATGGCGAGAGGCAGTAACCAGACTCCCGAGGGGAAGACTGACCCACTGCCTCTATGGGGTGGGAGCTGGATAGTATATTCAAATCCTCATAAAAGCGGCCTAGCGGAGAGTCTGTGCCGGAAGAGTGGTGACCCGGAAGTTGACCGGGACAGGAGGACTGCGGGAGGAGCAGGGAGGTATGGGAGCCAGCAGTGCTGGAAGGGTCACTGTAGTGGAAAGTTCTCCCCATGATGGGGCTCTGGATGGTTGGACTAGGAGCAAGAGGGGTGTAGCATGGAGAGGCGTTCGCTGAGCCATACTGAGTGAGCGAAGCCAGCGCTGACCTTTCTAAAGGAAGGTAAGTGGATAAAGCGGGCTGGATCTGGGATGACGTGGAACTCTCGAGGGCTTGGGAACAGCTGGAAGGGGGGGATCCAGATGGGGGAGTGTGGAAGAGGTTCAACCCAGTGGAAGTCTTGCCCCCTCCGGTTGCAAACTGCTGCAAGGAGCCCGTTTGAGAGGGTTTTGGTGGGGGTTGGCTGGGCAGCAACTGACTGGGTGCATGGCTGAACAAGCCTGTGGAAAGTGGGCTAGTATTTGATGAAGATGTAGCCAAGATCCCAGTTGGAATTCCAGCTGGTGTCGTCGCTCCTGCTTGGAGTCGTCCCGATAGCGGAGGACTGTTGGCTTGCTTTTGTCTTGGCTGTGAATGGAGTTGTGCGGTGCTAGAAGTCGGCGACACCGATGAAGAAGAGAAGCTTCCGAATGGGAATGACAAAATTCCGGCTTGCTGGCTAGAACCGGTGGCGCCTGATGAGTGCTGCGTCCGGAGGGATGCGAGAAGTGGCGTATCGACTCCCGGACAAATCTTTGATGGGGAACCGGATGGAGAGTCGCCAGCTGATCCTCCTGGTTTTGGTGTGATCGTCTGAAACCTCTTCAGCCGGCTAGGCGGCTCGTTTCTCGATCCGAGAATGGAAACCGGAGGTCGGAAGAGAGTAGCGGGGAGATGGGGGTGGTGGGTTAGTGCAATAGCGACCGATGTGGTGGCGGCGGCAGCTTGTAGAGGTGCTTGGATCAGGGGAGCCCAGGTGACGGGAGTAGGGGACGGAGGAGCAGGCGGTGACGGACTCTGCATCAGGTTGGCGCAGTGAGCCATGTCCCGATCATGCTGCACGATCTGCTGGATGATCTCACTTTCCTGGTAGTTCAAAACCCCTGAATTCAAGTCATGCTGAACCTTGTGCTGGAGAATCGAGTTCTTCTTCCCTAAGAGATGAAAGACAAAAAAATCGGATTTGTAGTCAGCAGAAAACATTTCTTTTATAAACATAAGAAACAACACTAACAAAAAGTACTGTGGTATTGCTACTTTGTGGACATGATAGTATGATAATACCACAATTTTGTTGTAACAGTATATTCTGTGGTATATTAATATGGTAATCATTCAGTACCATGGTATATATCAAAGTACCATGGTATTACCTTTTTTACATTATAGCATGGTAATACTGTGGTTTTGTTGTAACTTTATATTCTGTTCTATAATTCTATGGTATATGAATATAGTAATCATTCAGTACCATAATCCATGAGAGTACCATTTTTTGGACATGATTGCATGGTAATACCATGGTTTTGTTTAAACAATATATTCTGTTCTATAATTCTATGGTATATTAATGGTAATCATTCAGTACCATGGTATATATCAAAGTACCATGGTATTACCTTTTTTGTACATTATAGCATGGTAATAGTGTGGTTTTGTTGTAATTTTATATACTGTTCTATAGGGGTGGCACGATACATGTATTCGTACCGAACCGAGATGCCCGTACCGTGCATGAGGCCTTACAACGAATACATGCAATTCACCCCCAATCCAGAAGGGGGCGCCCACAGTAATGCAACACCGTTTGATAACCGCCAGCAGAAGAACAGCGAGTGCCATGAGTTGCGCACTTGAAAACAAAGACCCCTAGACAGTGACCATGTGCTGATTCTGAATGCGTCTCTCACATAAGCCCTATTCGCACGGGATTAGTATTATCTGGGGACCATGTGTGATTTTGAAATTACCCCCCGACATCTGAATTTCGTGTGGTGCATTCGCACGGGATAAGCGAAGCCTGTGATTTTACTCGAATTTACTGACTTATTTCCCGGATACCCGGATGTCAAGGTTTTGAGAGTCCCGTTCTATGGTCCAATTAGATGGATTTAGAAAAAAAATAAACTAATATAGTTTCGTGCCCTGTGTCATTTACATCTCACCAGGTTAAAATAATATCTCAAGCTTTATGCTTGATTTATTTGTAACACATTAAACCTCAGCTTTCTCTTTCTGCAAATTGTATGGTGTAGCGATATGACAGCACCCAAAATACTATCAAACACTCCAACGCAGCTCCATTCTTCAAGAAAGATGGATAAAAAGGCGCACAGGAAACAAAAAACTTGAAAAATGATATACGACCAAGCAAATGCGGGCCAAATCACAGAGATGCCGATTCGCACGGGACTAATTTTATCACAGGACCTCGGTGTTCGGCGAAATATGGTAGGTCATTTGCGGGGGAATTTTTACTTTACAAATTACAGACATGGCCGATTCGCACGGCATTAAGATCACAGGCAACATCGGCAATTATTACAAATGACTGGAGGTCACCAGGTAATACTAATCCCGTGCGAATAGGGCTATAGACTGACAAAGGAGTATACTTTAAAGGCTTGCACACTCAAATGTTTATGAAATGGAGCTTTGTGCTCATGTATCCTACCTCTCTCATTCGGCACAAATCCAAATATTCCATAATATTTCCATATTTGCAATGTAACGTATCTGAATGCTAAACTATTATTTATTATTTAAATTATAGGCTTTGTACTTCAGTTGCGTTCCAGCGGTGACACAGAGGCGGGTGCGCTGATGTTTATATTTTATTTTGATAAAGTACCAACTTTAGCAATGCTGGAACTGATGTGTTTTGTGTGTGTGTGTGTGTGTGTGTGCGCGTGCACGCCAGCGCGATCACTTCAACTGTTTCCTTATACCAGCAAAATCAACTTTAAACACTTATTGTCTTATTAATAATGCATCACTGATAAAAGGTCTTTTTTTATTTGTGTACACTCACAATGAATACAAAACATTGTGCTTTTATAAAATAAAGAATACATAGGATGTCGCTTTCTGCCATTTGAGTTTCCTTACTGTGAACAAATTAAGCGTGTCACAAAAATGAACTGAAACTCAGCATATATAGGCTACGTTACGTGTCACACTGTTTTTTCCCCTTGTTTATCTGTAAACTAAATCAAATATATTTCAAGAATTTATTCCTTGTATGTATATATGTACTGCAGATTATATATATAATGTAATATAATATTTAGTAATTCGAGCCCATTGCTGTCCCACTTATCTGAAGAAAAAAATCATTATCGAAACTAAAATAATTATATTTCAAAAGATACGAAGCCATCTCGACGTTTCCTGTTGTACCAAAATCATATCGAACCGTGACCTCCGAACCGAGGTACGTACCGAACCGTGACATCTGTGTACTGTGCCACCCCTACTGTTCTATAATTCTTTGGTATATGAATATGGTAATCATTCAGACTATGGGATTACCTTTTTTTGGGAATGACAGCATGGTAATTCCATGGTTTTGTTCTAACAGTACAGTATATTCTGTTCTAATTCTATGATATGTGAATATGGTAATCATTCAGTACCATGGTATATATCAAAGTACCACGGTATTATCTTTTTTTTGTATATTATTGCATGGTAATAACGTGGTTTTGTTGTTACTCTATATTCTGTTCTTTAATTCTATGGTATATGAATATGGTAATGATGGTAATGGTTTCCTTCAAACTGATCATGGCTTTTTTATTAATGCCCACTAAAAATTGTATTATTCCCCCTCAGGCGGCGCCTTGAATATTAAATATCAAACGCAGCACTCTGTTCGATAAGTCTACTATTTCAACAGCGCTTTGATTCATCTCACACTCCACATCACCCCTGTTAAACAGGTCTGCAGTCCGGGAGCCTGGGCTCGCCTCAGGACGGCTCCGAGCGCAATCAGAGACGGAGGGGCCAGTCGCGGTGAGGACATAGGCCGAATGGAAACATCTGAGCGTAGCAGAGGGCAGATCGTTCCTGCAGGCTGACCGGCCTGTGTTTGACTGCTCCTCACTGCTGAGCCCCAGATAAGAAAGAGTACAAAAACAGAGTGCAGACGCGACCTCTACCTTACGCAGGACTGATATAAACAAGAGACCAAGAGCCTGGGTGAGCAGAGGGCACTTTGCTATGTTTGGTAATGTCACGCTATCACTTACTACTGTAATCACACTGGGGCCGGTGCGGAGCCGAGTATGACACAAGAGACTTTTGATCTTCAGGCAATACAATAATAGAAAAAAAAAAAAGAAAAAAAAAAAGTTTTTAAAGAGTATACTTGATTTATTTCAGTCTACAGCTGTGCAAAATCTTATTTCTGAATTGAAATTATTTGTGTTAATATATCTGGGTATACATACATTTATTATTATATATTTATATATGATGATATATTTATAATAATATAAATATACAATTTGTCCTTAATAAATTCTTTAAAAAAAAGTATATATATATATATATATATATATATATATGACCATTTACATATAATTTTATAGATATAATAAATAATAAATTATTATATGTGTATTATATCTATGTATATATATGTAATGTATATAATTATACATATGTTATATACATATATATTATATATATGCATATATGTATTATATATACATAATTATACACAATTAAATTATATGTATAATTATATGTAATTAAATTATATATATAATCATTTATAATTATTTTATTAATATAATACATAATAAATTGTAATAAATGATTATATATATATAATTTTGTCCTACAGTAAACATATTATTTATAGGGTGAGGTCTTTGTCCTACCCAGAATGCCCCAGTGCAGACTGTCTGAAACAATTCTGTAATAATAATTCAATAATTCTTATTTTCTTCACAATAATCTGCTAAACTACAAATTGGATTAGAATTGAGGCCATTTTCTGATAGGAAGAGGAGCGATTAAGCAGCACTACACCGCAGGGACACGATCAACCTGTGTGAACCTCAATTCATTTCAATACAGATGCAGATCTATTTAATCTGTAATTAATTACTGATGTCTGTACATTATGAGTGACTGCGAGCAGCGTGGGCTTAAAACTGCAGCAAGGATGCGAGTGTTCGGGAATAAAGAGAACATACTTATAAGTCCTCATACACAGGGCTGGTTTTTGAAGGTGGTTTATGTGGAGTTTCTCCAGTGTGTCTTCTATAATAAGCCCTCTTGCAGTCTCACATTGTGCGAACAGCTCTGCTATCAAATGATTCAGTTTGTTGTTTTTACCGCGGTGAGTGGGCTGAGGGAGCTGGATGTGGATGTTTACAGTGACGGACAAGAGAGTGTTCTCTCCTACTGAGGAAAATAAACACTGCGTGTGGCGTAAACAGCAGCGAGACCCTCACGAACACAGACTGACTGACTCAATAAGGCAGGAAACCCAAGACGCTGACAGAGAAATTACACTCCATTGTAAGACATTAGAGGGAGTGAGAGTTTAGTTAACTTCAGTTTCAACTGGTGTACAGTAAGAGAAATGCATTATAATGAGACTAAAGCTGATTCAAGTGCAAAATGATATTGATTGTACCAGATGCTGTGTTCATACAGCACAGTATGCATACTGTATTAGTAGTATGGAGTAGTATGCAGTTCTAAACTTCTTACCGATGCGGTCCAGGCGGTCCAGAGCGACGGTCTCAAATGCTCTCCTCATCATGGGATACTCCTCCAGGACCTCGTTGAAGTTGTCCACAGACAGAGAGTACAGACGGCAGTATGTGTCGGCCCGGACGCTGGCAGTGCGTCTGCCTCGTGTCAGCAGACAAATCTCTGAACGAGAGAAGACATAAACACATTAGTGTGCACTTCTGGCACTGAGATCCTGGCAGAGTTCTAAGAAGAGGTTAATAATGCAAATTATAATAAATAATAAATGATTATAAATGCATTTAACATGATAAACTGATGAAAATATGATGAGAATGTATGACTTATTATCATTTGCATTTATAATTATAATTATAATACAGTGCATTTATAAAATGCATTTATGAGCATTTCATACTGACAGAGTATTAAGACTAGTTTTTTAGGTTATAAATGCGAATTATAATAAATAATATATTATTATAAATGCATTTATTATGATATTTATTATTATTTGCATTTACAATTATAATTGCAAATACATTGAATTTATAAGCATTTACTGGCAGAGTTGTAAGATTATATATATTTATCAGGCTATAAATTCAAATTATAATATATAATAAATGATTATAAACACACTTAATATGATAATGTATTATTATTTGCATTTACAATTATTATAATTTGCATTTACAAAATGCATTGATAAACATTTCATACTGACAGAGTTCTTTTTTCTTCAGGTTATAAATGCAAATTATAATAAATTATAATTGCATTTATGACAATTTATTATTTGTTACTAGCATTTATAATCATAATAAATTATATTAATAAAATTTATAAGCAATCAGGCTTGCAATATCTTTTTTTCTTTTCTTAAGATTGATACTGTAAATTGTAATAAATAATATATTTTTATAAATTACATTATATTTGCATTTCTAAAAGGCATCTATAAGCATTTTATGCTGGAAAGGCTGTGAGAAAACAGAATTTCTTCAGAATTTGATTTATTTTTAATTCAAGAAGTCAATGTAAATTGTAAAACTTATTTAGTAATTGAATCTCAACTGGATTTACTGTATTTAAATGCAATGTAACAAAAATCATAATCTAACCCAACAACGTCATAAGCACATGTATCTATCAAGATAAATGATTCTCTTAGCTCATCTCACATTGCTCCTGTAGACACACACACACACACACACACACACATACATACACACACACACACACACACACACACTCACAGTGTTCCTGCATTAAAGCTGCACGACACTGACAACTGCATCAAATCCTGCTAGAAATGACGCTGAGCTTCCACAACACCACTGTTCAGCATGAACCTTTGGTGAACCTGTGCATGCAGACCAGAAAACACATGTCCGATAACATTCTCCACAAAATATATCTAAACCTAATCACACTGTCTTTCTATCAAGGAAAAAACAAATACAAGCTCCAAAACAACTATCCTTCCCACTTTTTTGGATTAAAAATGTTCTGTAATCCACTGCTGAAGCACTAAATGCCACTCAGAGCTTAGAGGACTGGCAGACCTCATATGTCACGGTGGATCAGCAGAATTACGCCCCATTTATCGGGGTGCAGAGCTGCCAACACTGCCCTCTGCTGCCCTCCAGAGAACAGCAAAACCACTGGCTGCTAAACAACCAATACCCACAATCCCCTCTGCTTCTTAAGTGCCAAACATCAATATTAGGGACGGAGGAAGAAATCAATCTACAGACACTGAGCGATTCTTTTCAAAGACAAGACAGAAAGTCAATATTAGAATTTTAGATTTATTACTAATAATTCTGTTTTTTAACAATTCATATGCAGAACCACATTAGAAAGCATCGAGAATCACAAACATGACTCCCTGAATCTGAATCAAATGGTAAGATTCACTGCACTAATCAATACAAGAGCTGCATTCAGAGACGGTATTCTTACCGTATGATGACTATTGACTCATTTCTATTTGTCTTCTATGCAATATTTTCCTCTTTGACGTGGCATTGGAATGAAACGTCGGCCATACACACAAAAGTGACAGTGGATTTGTTCCAGAATGATTTTGTGATCTCACACTGACCCCAGATTAGCTCATGGTAGCGTTTCCATTAGCGTGATGCGTTCAACAGCTGATCTCTGACTCAGCAAAGTAAAACAACATCAACGTCCAGCAGGAAATCCGGCCGGAATAATCTGATGGAATTCTGGGATTGTTTACCATGATGGAGAAGAGTGTGTGTGTGTGTGTGAGAGAGAGAGAGTCAGGATTATGTTAAAGGGACAGTTCACCCAAAAATGAAATCTCTGTCATCATTTACTCACCCTCATGTTGTTCCAAACCTGTATGACTTTCTTTCTCCTGTTTAACACAAAAGAAGATATTTTGAAGAATGCTGATAATCAAACAATTGCCGGTAGCCATTGACTTCCATAATATGGAAAAAAAAAAAAGGCAATGGCTGCTGGCAACTGTTTGGAATTTTTTGTGAACTATCCCTTTAACTGTGCTGTACGACCGTGTTTTTGTCATTAAACAATCTAAATATCACAAACAATTCAAAGGCAGGAAGATAAGAACATAATCTCAAAATGGCTGATTAATCGCGAAATTACTGCTTATTTACCATAATATTAATGTGCTACTCCAGGAAACTTCAGAAAATACCATGAAACAAACAAACAAACAACATCATCAGGATGGTAACATGGCAGTACAAATATAAGGATATAATATTTTTGGATATTTAACAACAAAAAGGGTTTATATATTAAAAACTATTTTTGGATAATCCAGTGAATTATAGTAATAAATAAATAATCATTTATAATTATAAATAATAATGTATCATTTAATAAATTCATAATAATGTATTATTTAATAATACTTCTCTCTTTTCATTTGTAACTTGATGGACACAAGCCTAAATATCAGATTTTTCACAATATTATTATGAATTACAAGAAAGATAAATTATTGTAAAAATTGATAGGATAAGCCACATTCAAAATAATATTCTGTAAAATATTATTGCATTTTATGCATGCTATATACGGTATGTTAAAATAAATGTAAATAAATGAAATGAAATGTTATGTCATACTGCCCAGAATATGCAAAATAACAAACTACTCAGCAATGGGCTCCATTAAACTTTGAACTTTAACACACATTCTAATATCCTGTCACTTCTGCGTAATTCCACTGGTTTTAATGGACAGGAACATTAGGACTTAAAAGAACAAATAAGCCAGAGCAAATGTGCAAAATGAGTCAGTGAACCTGTGCAACACTTTCCCTGTAAAAACTCTCAAAATGTCAGTGTGTAATGAGAGTCACAGAGCTCGAACCGTGAGAGGATTATAAGCACAACAGCCTCACACACTGCCATTTGGCAAAACCGCAATCCAAACACGCACACAAAAATACACAGAATTTCTCTGTCTCACACCAGAGGTTTTTTAGCCTGCATCAAGTGAATGTAGTCAGCTGATATCTAAATATATGTGCTTGTTGGCTCATATTAAAAAAGATTCTATTGCAGGTATATAATTCACACATTTCAACAGTGAACAGGTTCTTTACCTGCACAGTAAGATAGAAAGAGAAAAATCAGACAAATAATGTTGAGAAATTAATAATGATTTGTTGTACAAATCACTGTGTAAGGAGATACATACATGCATACACAATCACACACACATTTATATATATATATATATATATATATATAAATAAAATTATTTTATACTTGACATTTAAAAATTTAATTTTAAATATTTAAACAATTAAAATTATCAGTAGCAATTCACTGGAATGAATGAATGAATGAATGAATTATTATTATTATTTATTTATTTATTTTTTATTAATTGTTTAAATTATAGGTCTGACTCCGCCACCACAACCCTGATTTCCAGATAAAAACTTCTTGGATATAAGTTAGGATATGTATGCTCAGAAAAATGGCATGAAAAAAATTTTGATTAAAGTTGGTCTGATATTCATTCTCAATGCCAGGTCAGTGTGATGTGACCTGACGGCCTTTCAACTTAAAAATATGCACAAGACCTGAATTACAAATCCCAAGTGAAGGTTTGCCTCATGAATATTAATGACATACGTGAATGGACGGTTCAGTAATGTTACAGTACCCAGCAAGGTACGCACGACATAATTAATATTCATGAGCTGAGACGTCACTGTGTCGTGACATCACTTCCTCCACTTTAAAACTTGTTCTGACACACACACACACACGATTCTGTCTGTCTCAGATCTCAAGATGACAACACCGATGAGACACCATGTTCGATTTTCCTCCTCCTCTGACAGAAACAGGCTGAGATGACTTGGATCTGAGGGATTTTCCTGAAGATATCCTGCTTCCAGATCAGAATGAAACAAACGCTCCCAATCATGACATTTAACTAAGAATGACCTACACACACACATGCTACACACACTCCTGCTGCGCTCTGAGATCCTGCTGGAGATTAAAGCTTTTATCCAGAGTCTGACGGCACATGTATTACAGTGATGGTCCACCTGCAGTGTGTGTGTCAAAATAAAGCATATCAGAGCCACTTTTTACTCCTCAGAAGTGAAGGGCATCACTAGTGCTGCTGCTCATAGTTACAGTCAGTGGTTTAAACATCTACAGACCAGAGTATCACAGAGACTTGAAGATGCAGGACTCTTTTGACTTAAAACAGCAACCAGCCAGAACACACTAGCAACCAAAGCACCCTAACAACCAGCCAGCACACCTTAAAAACCACCTAAAAACCATCCAAAACACCCTAACAACCATCCAAAATGCCCTAGTAACCATCCAAAAAACCCTAACAACCAGCCAGAACACCCTAAAAACCACATAACAACCATCCAAAATGCCCTAGCAACCATCCAAAACACCCTAACAACCAGCCAGAACACCCTAAAAACCACCTACATCTAAAATGCCCTAGCAACCATCCAAAACACCCTAACAACCAGCCAGAACACCCTAAAAACCACCTAAAAACCATCCAAAATGCCCTAGCAACCATTCAAAACACCCTAAAAACCAGCCAGAACACCCTAAAAACCACCTAACAACCATCCAAAATGCCCTAGCAACCATCCAAAACACCCTAACAACCAGCCAGAACACCCTAAAAACCACCTAGCAACCATCCAGAACATCCTAAAAGCCACCTAGCAACCATCCAGAATATCCTAGCAACCAGCCAGAACACCCTAGAAACCCCCTACCATCCAAACCACCCTAGAAACCACCTACTGTACCATCCAAAACAACACACCAGTCAGAACACACTGGAAACCAGCTACCAACCAAAACACAGTAGAAACCACCCACCATCCAAAACACCCGAACAACCAGCCAGAACACCCTAAATACCACCCGCCAACCAAAACACCCTAGAAACCACCTACCATCCAAAACACCCTAGAAACCACCTACTGTACCATCCAAAACAACCTACCAGCCAGAACACACTAAATACCACCCAGCAATCAAGAACACCACAACAACCGCATAACAATACCCTAGCATTGACAAATAACACTCATATTTTCTTAAAATTAAATAAAGAAATACATACATACATACATACATACATAAACCTGGCCTGTCTTGCTCTTGTCAATGTCTTCTTTCATATTCACACCCTCCTCATTATGTCAAGCTCAACCACGCACCCTCATTATGGAGAGTGAGTCACATGACCTGGTATAAGCAGCGTGTCCATAATTATCATCAGCCCCTGCGTTTAAATCGTTGATGGCCAATATAATCACAGGAATCATAAGGGAGAGTTGAAGTTCTCCATGTGAAGCCTGTAGGATAATTATGCAAGTCAACTTGTTTGGGCCAAAGCCAGTGTCACATAAGTAATAAATAACAGACACTAGGACAGTAAAACCTCATATTCTCCTGAAGAGCCGTTACATAAATTAATTTCATGAGTGAATAACTCGGGTTAAAAACAAATTCTCCACGGCTTTCTGTCCTTTTCCCAGCATGCACTGGTGCCAGGAACCACTTGAAGACTGGAGACTGTCAGGAGTGTGTATGTGAAATGTAGATTAACAGAAGAGATGGACTGCATGTTATCTTTCCATTAGTTCCATCAGAGTTCCCGCGGGAAGAGGTCAGAAGTCGCACAGAGTACACTAGCAGTAATTAGCAGAAGGTGGAAGGGTCACAGGATGCTAAATGTCTCATTATTTAAACAGAAATCACTCAATGAAATGAAGCAAATGAAGCAAATGAAACAGTGTCGAGTTGCAGTCCTGACCTTTGACCTCATCTAAGGCTGTTTTCTTATTGCTTGGACCAAATTACCCACAAATCACCTGAGACGTAATGTCATGTGACTAATTTTTTGTAAACCTTAAACCTGACACCTTATTGTAAAATGTAGCCTATAAATTATAGATTATAAATATATAAAAAATATGCACCATTTTTTATGCTTTTAAAAGAAGTCCCTTCTGTTCACCAAGCCTGCATTTATTTGATCAAAAATACAGTAATATAGTGAAATATTATTACAATTTCCAATAGCTGTTTTCTATGTGAATATATGGTAAAATGTTATTTATTGCTGTGCTGAATTTTCAGCATCATTACTCCAGTGTCACATAATCCTTCAGAAATCATTCAAATATGCTGATTTGCTGAAACATTTCTGATTATTATCAATGCTGAAAACAGTTGTGCTGCTAAATATTTTTTGTGGAAACCGTGATACATTTTATTTTTCAGGATTCTTTAATAAATAGAAAGTTCAAAAGAACAGCATTTATTTGAAATAGAAAACTTCTGTAACATTATTAATGTCTTCACTGTCACTTTTGATCAGTTTAATGCATCCTTGATGAGTAAATTTTAATTTATTAATTTCTTTTAAAAAATTCTTTAATGACTAAAACTTTTGAATGGTAGTGTTTATAAGCTGGACATAAAATAAGCTGTAATTTCATGTATCTTCACATCTCTTTGTTCTGAATTACGAAAACTGAAGAATAGAAACTTGAACAGCTGCATCAGGAGCCCCTCAAAAAAATAAAAATGGAACCGGAAATGACACAAACATTACCTGTTATGCATCTGTGTTAATGTCCCAGAAATAGGGCACTTATCGGCTGCGATCCCACGATTCTGTGACTGTCCTAAAAGCTTAGAGGCAAAAAGCTTTTGTTTTGGCTAATCCATCATTATGAATATTAAAGCTGGAGAAATGGCTGAGCTCCACTCTGTGTGTGTGTGTGTGTGTGTGTGTGTGTGAGCGCATGATCCACTTTTGTATTTCCATGTTTGCGATTCATTTGTACCTCCAAAGTAGGACCCGTCCGACAGCTTGGTCTCCTTGTTTCCTTTGGTGAGGACGCTCACCACGCCGTGCTGGATGAAGTACATCTTCTTTCCGATGGTCCCCTCTCGTATGATGTAGTCTCCAGGTTGGAAGACCTCAAAGCGAAGTTTGGTGAGCATTGACGTCACGAAATTCGGATCCGCGTTGGCAAAAAGCGGCATAGACGCCACCAGCTTTCGACAGTTGAAGTTTATGATCTCCTGTGAAGTGAAAAGCAAAACATTTTAGACAGACTGATCAATTAAAAATGACTTCTGAAATCACTTATGGTTCATTCACCACATTGGAAAGGCAAGGTCAACGTGAGCTCAATGCATTGTGAAATGCAGCATTCATGCATCCGGGTATTCAGTGCATACAGAAAATGCATATACTGCATAAATAACATGCATTCCTAAGTATGCATCTGTGCGTCCTCACCTCTCTTAGTGGCTCATTCAGTTCTCCCAGAATGCTCTCTTCATCAAACATCTTCCCCTGGTATCTGTGCTCATAGTAATCGTGGATCCGCTGTCTCATGTCCGCTGGCAGCTTATGGAAGGACATGTACTGCTCCACCTGCTTGTACTGCAGACACACAGACAGACAGACAGACAGACAGTTATTATTGTAAATTTGAGAGAGGACAGTCAGTTTTTAACAGGTTAAACAGAAACATGTAAAACATGACTATTTCTTGCTGATGTAACATTAAGCAACACTGTCAGCATCATAATGATTTTAAGTCATGTTTAATTAGTTTTTTCTAGACTGTGCTAATTGACTAGTTTTAGGTTAATTCATTTATGCATATACTAGCAATATAATACCATTATATTATATTATATTATATATAAATCCAGATAATATTTTGACTTGTGGACTATATGTAAACATATGTTATGTGAAATAGCTTATTCAGGAAATCACTAAATAAAAGAGAAAATTCGATTTCAGTTGGTTTCTCTTGTGTTAACATTATTAACATTTTGTTTTGTAGATTGTGCAAAGTGTATGTGAATTATGGTGTATGATCTCCACAGATGACATTATCTGCATAAAAGACACAACAATCAGACAAACCTGCCGCTGAGTGTGTGTGAGACACAGTGAGAGAGGAACACGTGTGCGTGCGTGCGTGCGTGCGTGTGTGTGTGTGCGCGTGCGTGTGTGTTCTGTATGTCGTCAGGATGGTTCTGACAGGACGGAGCAGAAGATCAAAGGTTTAGAGTACAGAGCAACAGATCCTCACTGACCTTCAACACACACACACACACACACACACACACACTCCTCCTGAATTACAATTAGCATGTCACACACACACACACACATTATGCATCAGCTGAATATGCACAGCTATAATCCAACACAGAAACCACACAAGGACCTGTGAATTTATGCACATGGACAGATAGATACGTCACATTTGGATTCTGTTCTCTTTTGTTGTGTTTTATTTGTGATGTAATAAATATGTTGTGACTGTGCTGATGCTGTATGAAGGTGAGTTTTTAAACTTGTATTACACTCTGTCAGCTGTTGCCGTAAAACAGCAGAGGCTAATATCCTCTGAACGACACTATAAAGACAGAGAGAGAGACAGAGGGCTGATTCCTTCCATAGAGAGACGAGTCTAATGAGAGCGTGAACATCAGCTCCATGATGAACTGCCTGTGGCGCTGCCTGAGAGAAAACACACACACAGTCAGCATAGCTACTGTGTTTTGCTGTTGTAGGGCCGAACAGACGTCTGTTGAGTTCATATAAAGCTGATTATAATGACTACAGACTTGAAGCGATAAAGCAACAAGTGAGACAAACTCCTCTGCCATAAAAATATGAGTTTTACTATCAACCAAAGATCATGTGGCCTCTATTTCTGCAGCGTCAGGCTAAGTAGCTCCGCCCATAGATACATTTCATTGGTCCAAAATGCTGTTTCTCATAACTGTATATGACATCGTCTTTTCTGATTGCCCTACTGTCACTGAAAACTGTAACCCTAAGACAACGTCTAAAAGAAAACGTTTTGCATTTTTAGGAGTTTGATTTTTTTTTTATTCTATATTTATTCTTTTACCCAAAGTGACATACAACAGAGCAAAAAACAATTATAAAATAACAAATGAAAATGTAACTTGAAACGATTTAAAACAATACAAAACAAGTATTAAAATGTGTTCACAATTCAAGATCTTTTTTTGACCTCCTCAACCACTGTTTGTTTTTGAAGAAATACATTTTTTGTTGCTTAAAAAATAAAATAAAATATATTAAAAAATGTTTGTTATTTTAATTCAGCTAGTTTCCAAGGAAAGATTACTAATTTTCATTTAATTTAACGATGTACTAAAATAATTGAAAAAAAAGAAAAAAAAAAAAAATATAGATATTAAAAAAATAACAATATTGACTAATGACAAAAACACAAACTTTACCAAAAAAAATACTACACTTTACCAAAAAAATACAAAAAATTGCTGAGCAATAGCTATCAAAATTTTCAAACTATAAATAAAAATGCTATTTAATTGATACTAAAATAATGCTGATATGAGGAAGTATGATTTCTAGATATGGAAAAGTTACGTGAATTAATAAGATTTTGAATTGTGAATTAAATGGTATTGGAATTTCTATAACGTTTCTACATTTTTTGAGTTATGCCAAGCTCTAAAAATGTTCACTATTGCTGAAATGCATTAATACGCCATTTAAAAAAAAAAAAAATCTGGACGTGAATGAGATTTGATCTACAGAATGACAGATGTTTAGCATGAATGCTTGTTGTACATTTACAGTGATGCATTTGGCAGATGCATTTCTGCACTGAACGCATACTTTTTTGGAATCAAAACTAGTGCCCTGATCTGGTGTGCGCACTACAGGAAAGATTCTTCAAATTTAGTTTTTATGGAAATTAATCACAGCATATGTGTTTGGAACAGCATGAGGATGTATAAACTCCCACTGCTTCCATGCTGCAGTTGAAACTCACTGATTCATACTCAATGAAGAGCTCTGGCTCTCCTCCTCCCATGTTTCAGGTGCGCATCCCAATGAAACTGTTCCATCGACTGTGAAGGCTCACCTACAAACCACACACACACGCTGACCTCTGCAAGTGTGTGCTGATTTTTAATCAGACTCTGTCCACCGATCATATTCAGAGCACACACACACACACACACACACACACACACACACAGAAGCTGACTGACCGTCTGTGGCTTCACAGGAGCTCTGTATGTGTCACAATATGACACGGAGAACATGTTTTCAGCCACAGTCACACACAACATTAGAGCTGCACCATTTGAGGAAATAAATCTACTTTTTTTCTGTTAAAAATTGCTATTTAAAATGCAATTTAAAAAAGCTCCAGGTTTGCTAATCTTGTTTGTAGGACTGCACAGTTTAGAAATAAAAGTATTATAATTTTATTGTGATTATTATGAAATAAAAATATACTATAATATATAGAAATAATATAGAAATATTACTATTGTAGCTTTTCACTGTAAAATTAAAAGAGTATTTAAGAAAAAATTATATATATATATATATATATATATATATTTTTTTTTTAAATTTTTTTTTTTTTAATTTTAATTTTTTATTTTATTTATTTATTTATTTTGCAGGATTGAAAAGAAAAAAAGAAAAAAGGTTGGCAAAAAATTGTGATTATGCATCAGTATGATAATAAATAAATAAATAAATAAATAAATAAAACAAATAACAATTATTATTATTATTATTATTTATTATTTTGTTAGTAGTAGTAGTAGTAGTAGTAGTAAGAAGAAGAAAAAAATAAGGAAAGTAAAGAAAATATAATACTAATAATCATCATTTTGCAGGGTTGGTCAAAAATTGTGATTATGTATCAGTATAGCTACAATTAATAATAATAATAATAATAATAATAATAATTTAATTTTACAGTACAACTTTAAAATGACAATACTAACATTAAAGGTTAACATTTATTCTAACATTAATATTATGGTTTT